>JAPMOQ010001131.1:5861621-5883692 GCA_026543055.1 Argiope trifasciata | reverse complement strand
CAGTGATAGTAAAAATAGTAAATAAATTCGACAAGATTCTTAAAATAACTGGTGCATATCTTAATCCAATACGATAATTCCAACAATAACAATTATTGTTGGAATTATCATCATATTAGATTTACAGATTGTAGCTCATCATATTAGATTTACAGATTGTAGGGACTACGGTCTCAATGTGCTGTAAGCCCACTTACAACATCATCGTGGACTGAATGATCACTTAGGTTTTGTGGTCAAATAAACTCTATTGACGAACACAGATAATTCTGGCTATCCGGAGCAATGGGTTAAGATGGTTCGACCGTATCTGGAGAAACCCTAAAAACAGCGCCATCAAAATATCCACAGTTAAAAATTCTTTGGGATTCCGGACAAGAGGAAGACCTCCATCTAGATGGTGGATGATGAGCAAAGGAACCTGAGTGTTCTGAGGACAGGACAAAGAACTGGAAGGGAGTTGCGGGAGACAGAAAGCGCGTGATTGGGTCAACCAAGATCTGCAAGGGGCTGTTGTGCTCGTGAGGAAGGAGAGGGTAGATTTTTTTATCACCTATAAACGTGATAACCATGTTACTGACTCTCCGTCCTGCCCAAAGGTATTTGAAAATAAATATTAAATGACCGCACCTCCGCTACAGCAACACTGACGGAAACTGTGGTTGAGTAATAAGGGCCATCACCGACAATGGTACAACTCTCCCCATAGTAAGTACGTCCCGTCATCGATGGGATGAGCCAGATCTTCCTCTTTTAACGTACCCATCGGGTTGACGGGTTCCAACCCCCATGCCGGAAGTATCTCATCCTCAATTACGCGGTGTTCTCGGTGGTTAGTTGAGGGCAGGGACTGACTTAGCATAATTGGGGCCCTGGCCGAGAACCTCTTTGGGAGGCCCTATGTCTTACTACTTTAGTAATAAAGAACCGTGCATAGAGCGTGTCTATGGTATTTTTCGATTTGTCTCCCCTCGGATTTGGGGCCAGGGGTAACTGCCCCGTATGCCCCTCTCTTAATCCGGCTCTGGTTGAGGGGTAGAAAGTGTGAGTGGTCAAGGCAGCCAAAGTCTGAAAGAGTCTGTTGTGCTCATGAAGAAGAAGGAGGTTAGCCAACAATCGGTCTTTACTTTGAGAAGCATGTAAACGCGATAACAACGCATATAAATTTTTAATGTTTAAATATATAAAATTCGGTATCGGATTTTTTTCACTACAAGTGCACTTTCGTGTCTGATTTTTATTTCAACCGATGGGGAAGAATGCATTTAAAACTGTCATAGCAACAAAGTTCTCCAAGTCGAGATAATACTACCAGGGGTACTGGGTCAGAAGTGATTGTTTCTCCGATTTCAGGGATAAATTATGATCTGTGAATGAGTGAATGAAGTCCGTCCCATGAAAAGGGCAGTTTCGCATCAGTAGCTAAGATGTACTCTTGATCCTAGATGGCACTACTGAAACAAGAGACAGTAAAACTCGACTTAAAAATGACAAGACAAGTACTATAAACAACAACACATTAAATAAATACAAATCGTTATAATTCATTTATCTATCTTGTATAATTTCCAAAAGTAAATTGCATTGTTCTCTGAAATTCAAATCTTCTTCACTGATTTTTCAAATATTGGAAGAAAAAAAACATTTCTTCATTATTTATTTACGAAATTTTGCATTATTATAAATTCATTGTTCTAATTTCTCTTGTAAATTAAGCAGATATTAAATAGAATCCTTCTTCCCTACCTTTCAATTATGTGTTGTCGTGTCTGATGACACTTGTCATAGACAAGCCCGCTTGACTAAGTTAGCGAATTCAAGCGAAGTTATTACGTTTCTTGTTTTTGAGTAGCGCCATCTAGGGTCAAGAGTTCTATTTAACTATTCATGCATCACATTTGATTGCACAACCTTTTTTTACGGGGGGGAGGGGGGCATATTCACACAGACCAAGGTGAAAGACTGCCCCTATTCCAGAACACCAGCTTCAATAATGTAAAGACACACAATTAAATATTGGATGAAAACAATGAAAACGATGAGAGATTCAGGCAGTATTCATTTATTGTTAGAAATTGGGTTATACATAAACATAATTAACAGTTTCAAGACCAAGAAAAAACTTTTGACATTTCAAAATTTCGATTTTTTTCCTCACGAGAGGAAATAAATCCTTCGATTTTTTTCTCTCGTATAATTTACGAATAAAGAATAAGTAATAAGAAACACGCCAGTCAACATCGAGTACAACGGCAGATTTTTCTCTTCGGTATTTTTACTATGAGATTTTGATGGAGATTTATTAATTTATTTTTGATACATGTAGACTTAAAAAAGGGAAATTTAGGCATCTCTAAAAGAACGTTGCAAACATTAAGATTTTTATCACTTCGTTCAGAGTGTGTGAATCTACTAAATTCAAGCAGTTTTACAGAGCGAGTGCAAAGTTAATTAATAAGAAATAGTGGTAATGGGATCAAGAAATAAGAAAAAAGCTAATATGGGTTCAATTTGTATGACAATTAGGATATTAATTAAAATATAAATTAGATTTCAAATATATCATTATATATATTATATAACTGAAAAAAATGTGAAGAAATTCGCACTTCTGTTAAATTGGTGCTATTATTATTATTATTTTAACGCTGCAAAATTCTTTTTTATGAAATATTGTTTACGAAAGTGATTTGGGAAAAACACCAACATTCAGCTTATTTATTAACTAATAAAAATGTTTAAAATTTTGCTCTGAACTACACATTTTTAGCTTTCAAGATCAAATTTGATAACTATAGGTTAAACACGCTTGGTAACTATAGGTGTATCGCTTGGCTAATAGAGCACCAAGCGATACACATATTTATCATTATTAGTAGTAGAGATTTTATGCACATGCCGAAATACAATCCTCTCTTTCCCATTTCTTGTCATAAGATTTCTGCTTCAGTCAAGGTCTGAGCAATAAAGATTCTATGAAAGAATTCCAGACAAATAAAATGTTTCTCTTCCCCCCCTATAATTATGATAGCTTCAGTATTTCTAGTTAATCTATTTTCGTTCAAAAAGTTTTACAGTTCTGAAATTCTGGGTTAATAATGTAGCAAACTGCTACTCAAATTTCAAAATTTGTTGTTTTCTTCTTTTTTTCTCCATCATAATTCAAGTTGTCCATATTGTAGCTGTAATTCAGTTGAAAAAGAATTTTTCCAACATCGTTATATGTATAAATAATGAATCACTTTAGGTATTTTAATGGCATACATTGAACTATTTTTTCAAACTTAAATTATTTCAAAATGTTGTCTAAAAACAGGAATTCTTACTTTGTCACATTAACAGAAATGTCATTGACTGGATATTAGTCACTATTATTTTCGATCGGAATTTATTGCCAGTGTCCTAGCTTAGGGGTAGCGCGTCTACCCTGTGGTCTGGGTGTCCTGGTTCATGGGGTGAGATGTATGTATGGAAGATCCCCTTCCCTTCTCACGTTAAAAGGAGTTGGGCAGGAGAGTGTGTGATTGCCTAAAGGCCTTATCACACGGCAAAATATCGTCGGCACTTTAAGTCAGCAAAATACAACGAAAGTGACGTCATACAAGTGACGTCACTTCAAAGTTTCACATGATTGGTTGGATTTCGTTTGCGTACAATATTTCCGATAATATTTTCTAGCTGGTTAGAAAAAGTAGTCGATTATGAAACTTGCTTGATCGGTTTTTGAGGGTAGAAACGGAAAAGTGCTGACGAAATTTCATCGAGTGATAAGGCCTTTAATATAAGTTAGACGTCAGACTTCTGCCCAGGACCCGACTCAACTTAATTGAGGCCATGGAACCTCCCCTCCCCCCCCACACACACAAAAACCTCTGCTTCACCACTTCAGTAATAAAGAGCCAAACTTTATGGAGGTTTTTAAATTTTTCACCTCATTATAGGTATATAACAAGAAAATGTACTAGAACCTAAAATAGAAATAAAAAAATTCATTCCAGAAGGAAATATAAAGTGAGTTTTCTATTTAATTTGCCCCCTTCTGGTATGAGGAAGGGGCTATTGCAACCCTCTTTCCGTTGAAACGCGAACATGATATCATCATTGCAGTGATTGGATTTTGAAGTGTTAGGAAATAAACGTTCATAGATGGCGCTAGGCAACTAGCGCGAGTGTGATTAATAGAGTGATGTCATTCGAATGTTTGCTCTTGGAGAAGAAGGGTACTGAGCAGAGTAACTCGAACGAATCTGTAATAAATTTGTTGTTAAGTTTTCTATTTGCTTATTTATTCAAAGCATTCACGAACCAGCCACGACAATTATCATTATTGAACTTATTTATTTATCACATACAATAATTACTTAGCTCTTTATTTACCAGTAGTACTTTTAAATACCGTTCAAATCCTGTTACCTTCACATTATGAATATATATTTTCTAACAGTATTTGAAAGAACACGAATAGTGTATTTCCAATAGAAAGAAGTAAATATCAATCATAAATACATTTTTATCATTAATTTAATTCATTAAAAATATTCCCCCTTCTTCCTGGGTTTATTCTGTACCAAAATTTAACTAATAGTTCAAAAATAAACTTGAAAAATTAATGGTAAAATAATTCGGTTAATCCTATTCAAATTAAGGGTTAATACTATTTCATTGTATAACAAATTTTTGCAGCAATTTTATTTTTTCATTGACTTTTTTAAACAATTACTTGAATAGATAATGAAGCTTACTATCAAATATGAATAATTTTGAGTGTTATTTAAGCTAAACTCATATATTAAGTGTTATCATTATCATGTGAGAGGAAATTTTGATCTGAGGGTTTTTGAAGAATCAAAATGCGTAGGCAACAAAATGGTGATTTATCGCTTTTGAAGCATCAATTTTTTGCTTTTAGGATTATTAGAAAAATAATGCAGAAAGTTGACACATTTGGTGATTTATCGTTAACTAAAATTACAACTTGATTTCCAAATTATTTATTCACTGAATTCTTAGGAATTGTCTTAATTAAGTCCTAAGTAAAGTTAAATTAAATTAACCAGTTTAAAGTGGTTTGAAACAATTATGAGTCTATCAGATTATGAGTCTATATTGAGAAAAGCGATGTCCCCCGCCCCCAATTCAAAAATAGGTCGAGCTCCAAAACTTTGTCAGCTAGAGAAATTGAAAATAAAAGTTTAAACAAATTATTATCTTGTGTATAGAGAAAGACAGGGAGAGATAGAGACCGACAGAGAAGTCTTGTGATTGTTCCAAACCAGTTTAACTGAAAAATGACTTAAATTAATTAAGACAAATAATGACTTAATAATAGTCTCACATAACTTGAAATTTGCAATCTTAGACTTCATTTTCTTATTATTATTGCTCTTACAAACTGTACAAATTTTGTTTAAATACTAATTATTGAATTCAAATATCAGCACCTAGAAGAAATTCAATGATAAACTCAACATTCCAATGAAATTTTAATCTACAAGTATATGTCCAGTGTATATGTACCAACAAAGACTAGAATACATCGAAATACACAAAGAGTAAAACAACAAAGTAATGCTTTACCACATGCATATACATATGTTATTTGTACAATCATTTTAATAGTTTCTAATACACAATATTTTCCAATGAGTAACACTTATAGAAATGTAAAAGTGAAATAGAAATTATCAAAGACACAAGAGATAATTTTATACAATAGATGACAAGATCAAAAATTTCACCATCAAAAAACTAGTGAGACATGAATATTTTTAACATTAAAGTAAGAAATTTTTCAAAATCACAAAATTAATTTAAGATAAAAACTAAACTAAATGCATCCCTTACTATTAATTTACTCTACTGAGTAATATATTGCTAACATTTATCTCTCATTTTTTTTTTATATTTTAAAATAAATTACTATAAAATAAGATATGACCTGACAATAGGTTCATTACATAAATTATGAAAATGTTTTAATCTGAGAAAACACAGCTGGCAAATAACAGATTGAAATAATATGATAAAATTATTCATCTCCATTCTTACCAAATTGGTGTCTTATTTTTAATAAATTATTTCATAATATTGTATATTATTTCAATCATTCATATATTGGTTAAATAATAGATTTAGATTATCTAATGCAATAATTAATAATAAAATTATGTATGGAACATACATTAATAAAGTATTTAATAAAATTTGTATCCAATTTCCCTAATTTAAGGAATGCACATATGGAACAAATTTATAAAGTTATGAAAAGTGAGATTAAAACTTATAGAAATGTTAATTCCAATTTCTGTTGCAATATCTCTCATTTTGTGAAATATAAATAAAAAAAATTATGCAAATATATTTTTTCCTTTTATTCTTCAAACCAAAATAACCCAATATTAAACTGTTCATAGTAACTTTTTTTTTGACACCTACTTTGGAATGCAGCTCTTCATTTCATTTTTTTAACAGCTCTTATCAAAAATAGTTATTTACCAAAAGCTCTACTTTTTGTTCATTTGAAGAAGAAAATTTCTCCAGAGGATAAAAATGTCGATGTTAATTATTTCACAAAAAGATTAGAAGTTGAACTATAGTAATATGCATTAACCTCAGACATACTGTAAAATATTTATTGTTAAAAACAGTTATAATGATACACATTTATCCTTAAAAATTGGCATTGTCTGTACTTAGAAATAAAAACATCATTATTCTGGTAAAAATTATTTCAGATAATTTTAATTAAAACTTAATTACATTATTTAGCAAGTGTTTCGAATTAATAAATTGCAATCTTCCAAAAATAAAATAAGAAACACATTTCTTAGATAGATATGTTGAATATTTCTTACTTTACTAAAATTTTGCTATATATTAGAGCAATCAAAATCACCAATTATAAAAGAATTGTGAATTTAAAAAAACCAGAAATTTAATATATTAAATAGAAAATGTAATTAATAAAATAGCTTCTACTATTATTCAATTTTTTAAACATTTCAAACTCACATTGAGTTTTAATTATCTTTATCTCACAGTCAATCAGTTACAAACTTTTTAATGCTATAATAATGAACAAAAATGATAATGTTATTAATTACTGGAAAATAATTCTTATATTTCTTACTTTAAAGCTAACTTTTTTTTTTAATTATTCAGAAATTGTTAGATAATTTAAAAATTAACCAGAGTTGGCAATTACATTTTCTATCTAAATTACTGGTTTTAAAAAGGATTAAAAAATCTTCGAATTAATATATTTAAATAAAAAATTTGTAAAAACACTTTCTACACTACTTCAAGATGATTATATATATATATTCAGATCCTGTGAAAAACTACATTATGCTTTTGGTAAACAGAAGTCCTGGTACGCTTCAAAATTCTATGCATCTATAACTTGCTTTCTTTATAAAGCATAATCAAGAATCATTAAACATTAAAATTGCCAAAGTTCAATAAAATATTTTTAATGTCTAACAAAGCCCCCTTCAAGCAAATTGATATGTAAACATACAATTACTTAGAAGGTTTATATCAGATACATTTAATGACATCAATACTTTAAATGAAATAAAATTTACTACAAAAATAACAAAATATGCTATGGTTGTTTTTATGTTATTCATATAAAGATTATTTCATAGATTATATAATGAAACATCATATATTAAAGAACTTAATATTTTAACAATAATATATTTCAATTTGATGGTTTAATGATTCAAGGAAGTATTTATGAAGAGCTGAAATACTTTAAAAAACATTTGAAAATGTTGTCCTTTTTTTTTAAACCAATTTCTAGCTAATCAATAAAAAATTAATGAAAAACAGTAAAACTGTTTTCCACACAACAATAAAAAATAATCCTTTTTTTTTTAATATTCAGGTAACAAATACATCATAAATTTCTGAAAATGCACATTTTTAACAGCAAGTGAAAATTAAATAATAGCCATTAAAAATATTTTTCACACCAAAGTTACTGGTAAGCATATATATATATTTCAAAAAAACATCGTCAATTTCCAAATAAGAAAATTTCAAAATTTACAGTAAGGTTTAAGAAATGGGAGGGGAAAAAAACCTGGAAAGCAAGGATATTGGTCTAAACATATACACAAATAAATCAAATTCTTAAATAACAGTGCAATAAAAGAATAATAAATAAAAAATACCACCATTTTACTTTCAAAGATCTTCCTCAACAACATTAATTAATAAGCTTTACATTTATCACATTTAATCTTCATTAATAAACATTCCATTGAAGAGAAAGTCAATTTACCTTATCCCTCAAATAAATACAGAAAAAGAATTATTAAATATATTATTAGTTTATACAAAAAAAATTATATCACCTATTAATGTCACCTTGCCCATTTGCATCATTTTAAAAACAGTTTATAAAATTAACTAAATAAACCACAATACTACAAAATCCAAACATGAATAAATAACACAAATGACTAAATAAATATTCATAAAAATAAATCTCACCAGTTACAAATATAATAAAAAAAACCAGTAAACTAAATGATAAAAATAGGTGTGAACTAAATGTAAAAACACAACAGTAACTTATTTAAAAATAAACGTACAAAATATTTAAAATCCCAAGAATTAATTACTTCACATCAAACACTATCTAGGTTTAAAACATTTTTCTTTCAGAAAAAACATTCCCAAGTTTTAGAAAAAGTAATAATTTTCTATCAAATAATAATAATTAATTATTTAATCATGCATTAAAAATTGAATGTTTTTTTCAATATTAAGAGAAATTAAATCCTTATTCATATTTAATATCAACCTTTCATCTCCCAACATAAAGGTATTTTAGATAATTGAATGTATCCATAAGAATCAAATATTAAGTGAAAAGTTTCTATCTATTTTTTTAAACTATTTCAAAAATATTTAAAATAATTTGAACCAAATACTATTAATAGATACAAGAATTTTTTTTAAATGATGCTTGTTGCCTCCAATTTTATATAAAAGATTTCTATTATATCTTCAATTATTCTACATGAAATTTAATGAGTAGATATTTTCTAACTATACACATTTTTAACACCTAATATTAATCATTATTTGCATAACATGTTGTCAAAAATTAATGAGAAAAGTATCAATAATTTCAATTATTGTTATTTTAAAACAAAGATACCATTCAAATATATATGCTTCTTTTGACTGAGTAGGTTTTTTCCCCCTCAGTTTTTCAACAATAGTAAAACAAATATGATATAATTTGTTTTTATCACAGAGATTTTTAAAAAAGTTTTATTTTCCTTCATTTTCGAAAGAAAAAAATCCCTCTATTAACTGTATCAAATCAGTCTCTAGCATGATTATTGCTATAAAAAAAGACAAGATTTCTATCACAGATGATCACTAAAAAAAGAAGTTTTAATTTAAAAGACTAATTCACATTCATAAAAGATGTTAACATCAAGAGACTTCAAAAACTAAATATAAAGTTAAATGACAAAACTTGGTTTCCCATTAAAAAAATTATCTGAATTTAAAGTCCTTTGAATTAAATTCATGATAAAATTATATTTTTGTCTTTTATATAATACTTTATGCTAAAAAAATCCTTTTTAATAAATGTAAAGCCCCCAAAAGTCTGATAGCCTGCTAGCCTAAACACTTTATTAAACTTGTTATTAAAAATGTAATTTAAACTATTGTTTCTTGATTTCACAATGATTTAAATTAATTGACTATAGAGTACTTCAATTCTTAGAATTGTGCCCAGTGCTTAAAGTAATATAATTTTTTTTATGATAATGATGATAATAAATGAATTGCAGGATGATGATGAAAATATTTACTTGGCTGAAGGCAATGAAAAAAATAATTAAACTTATTAAAAATTTGGTGGAAAATTGCACAAAATTGTTTAACCCTTTGTCTACACTACACACTCACAAATATATAGTTATCTTATAATTTAAATTTTTCTATTCAAATAATATGCTTTTAAATATAAATTTTTTGTTATCATATTAGGATCAGTTGATAAGAATACTGACATTAAAAAAGCTTTCAAAATGTTATTAGTTTTATTTTCCAATTTCTGAATGAAAAATTTGAAAATCGAAGGTAAGACTTTTTTTCTGTTGAAGAGCTTCTTCATTAAGGCTCAATAGAGTAAAACCTTATTTTCTTTAAAAAATTATCAATATTTTTTATCATTTGATGCACAGTTTTCTTGGAACTCTAAGATCCATTTATAACTAAAGAGTAATAAATGAATTCAAATAAAAACATTTGTGGATTATGTGTATAATTATGTATGCACAAATGCTATGATGCAATTTCAGTATTTGTCCTATTAAAACTGAAATACTGTAACTGCATAGATTGCATTCATGCATCTTTTATATTAGGGAATAATAGTAGGCAGAAATACATGTGTTTTTAAATATTAAAGTCTAAGACAAAACATACAAACTTTTCCTTAGCATGCAAAGGATTAAAAGAATATTTCTGCTAAGATGTAAATCAAATTTTTAAAAAATTCAAATAAAGAAGCAATTTGGGAACATAGATTTTAATAAATATTTTTTCCCTGAGATTAGTAAACTTCATTTTATCATATAATTCTGTTTTGTGCTTTTCCTGAGCAAAGCAATTTTTATAACATTATAATTTTTTTTAACATACTAAGAGAAATATATAAATAAACTGTGCTTAATCAGTACAAGGTTGAGAATTTTTTCTAAAATCAATTCCCTGCAATTCATTTGAAGCCAAGTTAGAGAATTTTACTTCACGAAAACTGCATTTTCCAAATTGTTCATTCATTTGATTTTTTTGAAATGAAAGATTAGATTATTTTTCAAATTAAATATTTTCTGCTTCAGAACAAGAAAAAAAGAAGTCAAAGTATAAATGTAACTAACAATATATGTCAAAGAAGATTTGTTTCCATCCTTATTAGTTATCAGAATTTTCATAATTTATTACAAAACTCTCATAAAATGAAAATTGATTGAGTATTAAAAATTAATATTTATCAAATTTGAAAATGCATTTTAAGAGACTTCACAAAGATAACTTATACAACCAGAAAGCATAGATACTTTTAAAGGCCTGCCTTTTATTTTGGTACAAAAATAATACTTCCATATATGATAATCATTCAAATGCCATAATGCATGCATTTATCAAAGATTTAAATGCTGATTGTACAAAGAATGAAATAAAAGAAATTTGATTTATAGTGTATCAAATTTCAATTTTCAAACTGAATCTTTTGATATGTTTATATACACAATTTAAAATAAGTATGAAAGACAAGATGAACTACTTACATCTATGAATAGAGTCAAAATTCAAACACTAACAGGTTCTACAATATCTAAAGAAAATCTTTTACAAAATTATGAATGCAACAACTATCTTATGAGTGAACTTGCCATAAACTAGTTCATTTAAGTCAAAAAGATTTTAATAAACACACATTCATATTCTACAGTCTTTTTAGGACATGCAATGTTCTGAAGTATTAAATCAAATTTCATAAATTAACAGTTTCAAAATGAATAAAGTGCATTTTAACAAAGTGTTTAATTTATTGGAAGAAGATAACCATAGGAAGAGTCCAAGAGAGATATAAAATTATTCTCCACTGAAACTAGACAATATATCAGGCATGCATAACTAATACAGTTAACATTATTTTAAAAAGCCCACATTCATTTTTGAAAGAATCCAATTCTTTGTTCAAAACTCATTGCATTATATAAAATGCAGTTAACTTAAAATCTCATGTCTGATCTATACACAACTTTAACATTAATAAATAAAATTAACCAATACATAACTTTCACTATAGGACTCAAGATCATACCAATATACAAAAGTAAACAGAAATCAACTCATAGGTAGCAACAATCTTAGTCAGAATTTTTCACTTTCTTGTGAGATGGACGCAAGTTCAAGTGTTCATTTTTGGGTTTGAGAGCAACATTCTTTTTCTCAGGAGATGAGTTGCTCAAATGTTGGCAGCAGTGGTTGTTATCAGTGCTGTGAGCAGCACTTATAATGGCTATAGATGTACTGTCTACAACAGATAGTGCAATGCCTAATTGTGCAGCATAATAAGTGACCATAACAAGCATTTGAGAATATGGCACAGGTGCACGAAACATATTCAGACCTAAAATGAAATCAGAAATAGCAAAGAGGATACCACCACCACAGGAACATAGTTTAGTCCAAGTCCACAGATCTTCAAACAGTTGTACACGTGCAACAGCTCGCCAAACCATGAACATCAGCAAAAATATATATATGGGAATCAAAACAATGTAGGGTCCTAATCAAAAATAAAAAAAATTCAAACCACATTTTTTTATTAAAAAAAATACAGGGTAAAAGAAATGATTAATAATTGAATAGCAGTCTTTAAATTAATAATTCAAAAGATAGATATATTTTCTTAGAATAAGATAGAATTAGATATTTTTTAAACTGTTTAACTACTTGAAATAATGCAAGCAGTGTTATCAATTTAGTATTAAATAATAAATTTTTAATAAAATAATTTATATGCTATTTAAAATTTAATTTGTAAATGGATTTAATTTCATATAATTTGATTCACAAAATCTATTTAAAAGTATTTTTATTAAATTTGCATTAAGAATTCTTTACCTAAAAATAACATCAAATGTTAAATATAAATTTAACAACTATGCTGTCATTTATTTAAATATTAATAACCTTTTTAAAAATAATCTTTTACAATTATTTCACTGTAAGACATCTTAAATAATAATTCTAAACTTTAAAGGGAAGAAAATAAATCTATAAGAGATTTTGGATCAAGTTGAATATTGTGCAGTCTGCATATGTATTTTATAACTAGCATTTAATATTATATAAGTTCTTCCAATGAAGACAAATGGGAAAAATATAAAATTTTCTTAAAAATAAAAAAAATTGTTAATAAATAATATTCTTTGTATTGATAATTAAAAATCTGTACAGTTAATTATGCAATATGGTATTTTTAATTTAAATTTATAACAAAAGTAAAAATTTTACATTAAAGTTAAATTACAATAGACTTCTTAAAGCAAAAACTTTTTTGTTACATTTCATAAACCTTAGTTTACATTTTCTTAAGAAAAAAGAACACTAATTCAAGAAAACGAATTATAACCCGTCTTTTTTTTACTCATTTTGTTACTTTAATTTGGATTTTTTTTTTATACTAAGAAAAAATACTGCAAAATTTAATAGTAATTTTTTTTTTTTGTATATGTATATAATTTTTAGAAATATAACAAAATATAGAGTTAAAAGTTTACCTTTCACTTCCTTTCAGATTAATTAAATTTTTTTTTTAAAACATTACTTTGACTTCACATCTATCTACTGTGTAGTGTATTCCCACCCAGATCTATTTAGGAGTCAAGAAATTTATACTGACATTTCAAACAAATAAATTTAACCATGGAAATTGAAACATAATCATCTTAAATGAAGCTTCTTGGTATTAATGAGTTTGAAGAAAATTCTTCAGATTTAAAAAAAAATCAAGAAATCTTTAAAGAAATTTAAACTCATATTTTGATGAAAAATTTAAAATTGCCACACTTATATTAATTATTGTCATGTTTAGACTACAAATGAAAATTTGATGAAATAGGTGCTTCTTTTCTTTCCTCTCTTTTATTCCTTATTTCATTTCATTTATTTATTTACGTCTTTGCTACACAAAAATAATTTTAATAACAGAATTAAAATTTCTAAGAAACATATTATTCCTGGATAATAAATTTCTATTACTCAGGAATTATTTTAAAAGTAATATAAGTTATTTTTAAGTTAATATCTTTTCTATACATTTTTGTATTTGTCATTAACATTTTTAATAAATTTGTAACTTACCTTCACATCCTCCAAGTAAAACAAGATAGCCCAATGCACCTGCTACAGCACACACCACTCCTGCAATAGGGTTCAATGGTTTCATACCAAAAGCTGATATATACAATACATGAGCAATCCCAAAGGATAACATTCCCCACATAAAGCAACAAGGCCAAATGAGTAAAATGTCTCCAATGCAAGAGAACAGCAATCCAAGTAGAATTCTTCGTGCATAAGCATGCTTCTCACCAAGACTCATGCCATGATACAAGACAAATCCACACAAGCATAGCACTGGCAGAGATTTGATGAGGCAGGCAAACCAACATGGAGATGGTGTGGCCAGGACAAAGAAAATTGCAACAGTTTTGAAAAATGGCACAAGTTTTGGACCAACACATTTGAGCTGTAATAAATAATAAAAATTCAGATTTAAAAACCTTTTAAATTTCAAACATTTGATAAATTACAATTTTTATCAGAATATCATCAAAATTCAGATATTGCTACATATTGATAATGTTTTGACATTTTAAAAAATAATACCAATAAATTGTTAAATTATTCCCGTTTATACCTAATTATGATTTTAACACGTTTTTTCAAAGAAGAAATCATAAAAAAACAGAAATTTTTGGATATAAAAAATCAATTTAAATTTTTAAAAAAGTAAAAATATCAGCATTAGAAACATTAAAGAAAAATACAATTACAAGTAGCATTTGTTAAGTTTGTATTAACAAATTACAGTAAGTAGATACATAAACAAAATAAAAAATTAATACAACATCCTTTTCCTATATTTAATAAAAAAATTCTTTGTATTAAAAATTGTATTTAAAAAAATAAGCAAACATTTTTGTAAAATAACCATATTATTTAATTTTTCATATTATTATCTTTATATACTATTCTTTTCATTAACGAACTATATTATTAAATTTTTCATATTTTTTGCTACCACTGAAGCAAAATTTAACAAGTAATTTTTTTCAATTAAAAAATAAATTCAATTTCTTTTATTAAATGATTAATTAAAAATTATCTTCTATTTAATTCCTATTCTTGTCTCAATTTGTTCAAAAACTTTTTAGGCAAAATTTCAATAAAAAATAATCAATAATGATAAAACCCAAAATTAAAATTTGCTAATATGAGATAATATTTTATTATTTCTTCTAATTTTCCATACTAACTATTTTTGTACGACTTCCGAATTAGCTGCAATTAAAAGTTATTAACCAAATATTTTCATTTTAAAGAATGAAAGCCAGTCAAATACAGATTTTAAAAAATATATTGTATCAACAAATAAAAAAAAAAATTACATACATAACACCATGATGGAAAAAAACATTATTAAAAACTTTAATCACAAAGGAATTGTTTCCTATAAAAAGAAAGAATATAAAAAAGACAATTTTTAATACACATTTATTTAAATATTCTTTTTTCCCCCTATTGATTTCCATCTCAGTTCTAGTCGAAATAACTAGAATTGTTTAAAAATAGATGTTACTTTACAAAAAAATGTCATTTTTAGGATATATTTTTTATAATACGAACCACAACTTTGGGACTAGTCCAATAAGCAGAGAATTCTTCCATATTGTCAGTCAACATTGTCCACTTTACAAAGAACGAAACTAACACACACAAAAAATTAAAAGGACACTTTCATATTTACAATAAAATTTCGAGTTTTGACTAGAAAATTTATTTAGACAACAGACACATATGATCGCCGTAAACCTTAGATAGCTACTATTCTGCCTCAAAAGGTTTTGAACTCTGTTTAACAGTCAAGCATTTGTTTACATCTGAGACTTCTGCTAGAGACGAACGGAACAAATTACGCTTCGGTGCAAAAAACAAAAAGTCAAAACAAAACAAAGCTGTTTAAACAAAAGCCTCGGTTACAGTGAAGATGAGTGCAAAAATAGAATTTTTTTGAATAACACTGCAATTGTAACAACATCAGATAATTATTTTATTCTTTTAAGAGCAAATTTGAATTTTTCATGCAATCTACCGATACGTTTGGTATAATTGATTTCCATATTTTTGATTTATATCTCTATTTCTACCATAAATCGTAAATGTGGATCAAAAGACAAGTTCATAGCTGTAGTGCGACAACTCTTCTTCAGATTGTGTTCGAAACTAATTTCTTTTAAACAATTGATTAAATTACTCAAAACAATTATTATTACGTAATATAACATTTAATTTTATGATATTTCTATATAATACATCAACTTTGGCATTTTAAAAATTCAATCTCGTTCTTAAAATATTTCTTAGGAAAATGTCTATTCTGTACATTATTAAAAATATTAAAAAGTAACCATACATTCAACTGTGCAGTAAGGTATGGTGTAATCGCTTAATAACAACATTTCAGAATTAAAAGATTGTAGGTTCAAAGCGCTACCTTTATTGTAATCATCAAAATAAGAGGGGAAAAAAAAAAAAAACCCAGAGACTTGCCGACCTCTTGGATACAATTATAAAACTATAAATTGCTGTAGATATAAATTTAAAGACTTTTTCTTTTGAGGGGATTTGTGTTCAGTTTGGCCATTTTCAAATTAACCGTAGAAGTCACTCATTCGGTCTGTAGTTGCTACCTACCCCAACAGAATTGATATGACAATGGTTAATTATACGGAAATATGAAAATATTTCAGAAAAAAATTACGTACTTATTTTTAAACCAATTTGAAAACATCAAAAAATTTCTAAAAACAATGTTTCGAAGTTTGAAAATAATATTTAAATATAATTTCAATTTATCCGTGTGCACAAATTGAAATAATTAAAATGAAAATGAAATTTTTTGCCGAATTCATTGCTTTTTAAAGTTATTTTCTTTATAAAATGGACTTTACAGGTCAAAATAGGGGAATAAAGCAACGATTTTTAAATTAAAAAAAGAAATATGTTTAGAATTCATATCGTAATGAAAAAATGTATAGGGCAGTATTTGATAAAGATTTTCAAATGCTGATTCATCTTACGTTGACATGAAGTAATTTATCTCCTTTAGGCTCAATGCATTAATCTATGCTTATAATAAAGCTCAATGTGAGTGTGTGTGTGCGTGTTTGTGTGTGTTAGCGCTCTACTGGCCAAAAAATGTTTTAACCATATTTTCAACAATATATTTCGGATAAAACAATAAAATTTAATCTACAAGAGCACGTCAAAGGGAAAAAAATTAGGTTTTGCCGTGTTCCATCATTTTGACCGAAGTTCAAATTAAAAAAAAATCAACTATTACTGCAAATTAAACCTATAGAAATGTAACTTTCAGCACGTGACTGGATAAAATAAAATAAATATAAAATGTGATATTTTCTTTAAAAAATGCAAGGCAACAGATTCTATGATCGTTTGCAGAATTTAAATCATTAATTCAATAAATTACCTTTATTTATACAGGATTGAATTTATACAGGATATGCATTCAAATTCCGGTCCAATGGCCAATTTTTAAAATATTATTAATAGGCATATATATTGTTTAATACTATTAATTTGATCTAAATGAAGTAAATAATTACATTTTATGTAGCTTGAGTCAAACAATGCCTTTATGAATGAGTTTTAGATTTCTTCATACTTTGCTCTGTGAGCCATATTTTACAAAACATTTTTATTAATATTTTAAATAAAAATTGCTACATCAATCAGTCTTCTAAATCAATAATTAAAACTGACTGATTTATAAAATTAAAGAATATTATTAGGAAAGCCTGTTCTTTTAGAACTTTCCGTCCATCATCTTAAAGAAAATATTAACTTCAGGCCAATCAATACCCGGGATTACTTCAAGGCTAGTAAATATGTGATTTAATTGAAAATTTTAGAAAGCATTACTCAAGGCGAACCAGCTGGTCGCCAAAGGCGGCTAGTTAAAAATAATTCCGAAAATTATTTCGCTATAATGAACAACCATTTAACTTAAATTCTATTTATTGCCCATATAATTAATAAATACATCCATCTATTATTTTTTTCCAATTTAGATGTAAGTTCTTATTTTTCTGGATTAGATGCAATATATATATCTCATGATTCCAATAGCCTTTCCTGAATGAAAAATTTCTAAAACGTCTCTGGCAGATAATTAGCAGAAAAGTCAACAACAACTATTCTAGATTTGAAAAGAACAATGGCATAATTTTGCAAGAGGGGGTACTGATGCCCCATTTGGCTCCTGTTTTTAAGGCGCTTTCGAAATAAAGTATTATTTTATGTCATTAAAAATATGATACATAATGAAGGAGCAAAATATAATATTTTGCCTTGGGCTTCTCGTACCCTTGCTACGCCACTAGGAAAGAATTCTGAAGAGCTTTACTTCCATTCTTAGTTTAAATACATCATTTAGTATTGATTGAATGCATATCATAATTATACAAATAATATTAAACCAATGGATAAAAATAAATGGAAGACAACATAAAAGTTACTATAAGCACACTTTTTAGAAAAAATTTCCTTTTTTTTTAAAAAAAAAAAGTTACCAGTAAAAGAAATAATATGAAAACTTTGATAAAAGCGAATTCCTTCGAAATTCAAGTGTTTTTATTGATGGAAAATTTTCTCAAAATTTTAGGAAAGAATTGATAAGGGCAGCCGTTTTTGCTAATATGTGAAAACAATTCCTTTAAAAAATTAGTGCCTTAGGTCTATATTATACAGTATGCAATTACTATTTGAGGGTTTGAGAGGGTTACTTTTGATAACTGCCTCTATATGTGAATGATTTGTTGTCGTGCATAGATTTTAATACTGAACTTTTTAATCAGTAACACAGTAATCAGTAACTTCAGTCAGTAATACAACATATAAACTATAGTTCAGAATCAATTTTTAAAAAGTATATTATTTGTCTCTAATGTTTTATGTGTTACGTATGATGGCTCTTTGTGACATACTGAGTCCACTCGGTTTAAATTTGAAATTCAAATATGATTTGAGAACATTCAAATTGTGTTCAAATTTAATGACGGGGAATTATGCACAATTTTACAAAATTTTCATTCAAATAATTTTTAACAGTTTTCATAAGTTTAATTTTTGAAATAGTTCAAAAATATTTAAAAAAGTTATAGCAAATTAGGTCTACAAAAGAAGAATAAAAGCATACTTTTAGCTGTTTTTATTAAAATTTTTTGTGACTGATCTGTTATCCAGCATTCGATTCTTTTTATTGATCATATGGTTAATAATTTCTTTGAACTTCTGATCACATGATGCATTCTTTAATAAGCACTATTTTTTTTATTTTCACATAAGCAGTATAAAACTGTATTCGTGGGGGAAAAAAAGCAAAACCGAAGTAAAAACCAGAGGTTGAGATTTTGGCGAATTTTTACGTTTAAAATACTTTTGAGTGCGCATAACATATTTTTGGCAACATAAATGCCCCCTCATCTGCGAATAAAATAACTTTGAATTAGACGGATAAATTATGTTACATGTACATTTAGTTTTTGCACCAAATTTGTGCAAATTTGTTCTATCAAAATTTGAACGAAATTCCATCTAAGGGAAATTTATCTGTCCGAACACAATAATTACAAAACAAAGAGTGCTAAGTGGATGAAATTTGGTACACAGATTTAAGTGTAGATATCTATTAGATTTATAATCAGTCCAGTCAAGAAGTTTAGTGTGTCGATTTATATTTTCACAAACATATAAACACAAAAAAATACCTTGACTGAAATATATGAAATTTTGCATGTGATTGTTTGAAAAAAAAGTATAACATTGTATCGAATTTTGATTTAAATCTACTGGAATAAACGTGTTTAAAGTTCAATTTCGATTTTCAGGTACTACTAATCACATTCCAGGCTTTATTAGGCAGTATATGAGAAAAATTTGAGATCTCTCTAAATGGTTTGTTTTGCAAAAGAACTATATATCCTTTGAGATGCACTTGCAATTGAACGAGATTTTTGTTTTCTGAATAAACGGTCGATAAAAACGGCATATATATTTTCAATATCAAAAATAATTATATACTGCATTATAATGTCTAAGTAATGTAAGCCAAAGATTTTTTTTAAAAAGAGAAACTCAATAAACTGAGTCAGCTAAGCATTAAGATAAGGCGTTTCGTTTAATATATTTAATAAGAGTAATTCGTTTAGTATAATTTAGACATGACTACCTAAGTTTATTGATTCAGTAATAATTGGAAAATTTTTATGAGGGAAATTTTTCAACGCTGTTATAATTGAAATAACATTAATTATCATTTATATGTGATAAAAATAAGATCAAAACTAATTTAGATACTTTCTTATTTATAACTTTGTTTTTTCCGTTGTTTAAAGAACAGGAAGTTTTGAATTTATTTATTACATTAATTCTGGAATGGATAATAAATATCACATGATCGATTTATTAATAGTTATTTTTAATGAACTAAGAATAGAATCTTGCTGTTTGTTTATTCCAATTCAAAATAAATTTATTAGATTAAAATTTAAGAACTGAAAAAAGTTAAGTTGCGCGTAATAACAATTATATCAACCACAACAATAAAACAATCACTCTGAAGATTTTCGTGAACCTCATTTAATTCACAATCTGCGAATTTGGTAGGCGAAGATAGTTGGTTCGCAGGTAATAACAGAATTTTTTCATGATTATCATTTTTTTAATGGAATTTTATCATACTTGATTTTCCTACGTCAAAATCAAAATTTAGTTGAGAATTTTATCATAAAAGTAACAGTGAATTTCACAGATTGTTTATTAATTGTTTGATTTGCTGTTAAACAATTTAGAATTAATTGGATCAATACCTTCTGCCATCGTCTGCTTATGTTATTATGTATTTATGAGTGATTTTAAAATGAAATTAATAATCATAAATTTCAAATATAAAATACATACACGAAATCATTTTATAAACCAATAAAATGAGTTAATTTTTAATTATAAAATTTTATACTTGAACTATGGTTTTTAAATTTTAAGCAAAAATAATTTTATTTTTTTAATGATTGAAAAGAACAATTATGTGGGTATTGTAAACAATTTCATTACAGATCTATTTTTTAATTATTTTATTTCATATCGCCTAATCGTTTCATCATCTAATGCAGAGGATTTTTTAAGAATATTTAAAATTAATGTCTAAATAATACAAAATGATTTGTAAATTCATTTGTTTTATGTAAATTCTTAAGACAAAAATGACATATTTAGGAGTTGCGGAATATTATTGTTTAAACATTATTTACTGTCAAGCAGGAAAATGAAATATGAATTTTATTTATTAATTGTATATCATAAAAATTAAGGAGGTTGAATTATTTTGCATTGCCTTTCTTTTATAATTCTAAGAAAGGAAATAACAGATAAAATGGGAAAATGCAAGAGTAATCAAGGAAATGCTTAACCATCGGCCTGTCGACTAATAAGAAATCTTAGAATAAGAATTTGGAATATTCAGTTCACTGAATACAGCAGTCATTTAATGATTTTTAGAATCATTTTGCATGAAAGTAAGTACGATTCATTTTTTCAAAGCCAAAAATAGGTCATAAAGTTGTTTGTTTTTCCTTTTATATATAGATTTTCACTTAGATAATTACTATAAAACATTCATTATACAAATATTTACTATTTAATAATTAGTGACAGAACTAATTTAGACCGGTTTCTGCAATTTTTAATTAATTTTTGTCCTCATTGAAATAATTTGGATTCTCAAGAAATATTCACTTGATGAGTATGATTTAAATTTTAATGATCATTGAGCACTTTTTAATTTATCAATTTATTTTATGTTTGAAATTAAAAACCAATTACTATTTTGAACAATAATATTATGTAATATGAGATCTAAACAAATCTTATAATCATGATAAGTTTGACTTTTTAACAAATAATTTTTGTTTATAATATTTAATTTATTATGTACAAAGTTATGTTAGTTAATTATGAATAAATCTTAGTTTTGTTAGTACCCCATTTTAAAGATATTTTGTAATGAGTTACTAAATTCGAAAACTTGATCACCTGTTGACGACTGTTGAGCTATACCATGTCTTTTCCACCTCTTAACAAAACATGCAAAAGATCCACATATGTGATGGATCTTTAGTGGAAATGAGATATGAATCTAGAAACTTTCTGGTT
>JAPMOQ010001131.1:5822887-5861611 GCA_026543055.1 Argiope trifasciata | reverse complement strand
ACAATCAATGAAATTTAAAATAATTTAAATTAAATAAGTTTCTTATGAGCATTAACGACTTACATTTAAAATATGGCTATACTTTACGTTGAATTTTTTTATGCATCAGTATTGAGTGATTATATTTATTATTCCGTTTTCGTCCGTAAAAGAATATTAACTAATTAATTTAAAAATAATGAAAAGAAAATTTAAAAGTAATGAAATAATATAAGATTTTCATTACTTTTTACACAGTAAATAATCATTTAGAAGTTTCATTTATGCAGCATTTATATTTATACGTCATTTTATCTTGCTTCTGATTTATTCGAAACCGTTGTAATAACAGCATACATTGTTTATATGAAGCATAGTTTCTGTGTTTAGTCGTTTTCAGTGTTGAAATAAACTAAAATCACTTGACACGAATCTTCTTACTACTTTTGAGTAATATAAATATGATAAAGATGTTATAACTTCAAAATTATCCACAATCGATGAATCAATAAAAGAAAAATCATTGAAATCATGCTAAAGAAAAGAATGTGGAGAACATGTGGCACCAATGTAGCGATTTATTTTGTGGTGTCGCGCTAATGTGGAGATTGAATTCCGCCAAGGATTGCACTCGTGACCTTATGATTTGCAGCCGAGTAACATTCCCGCTAGACAAAAGTGATCATCAGAGTCTAGTCACTGTTGCTGGCTTATTAAGATATCACCACTAACTTATTCCACCTTTTTTGAAGATTATGAGCTTTATTGAAATTTTTTTATTAATTCTCAAAATACTAGTGAAAAATGATGAACACAATAAACTTCAAAATGGTGCATTTAATATACAAAGAGAATAATACGCCAGGCGATGATTAATTTTTTTATCGTGTGAACATGATATTGTTTTTGCTTGAGGTTTTTGGAGCCTCAAAATGTGAAGGCAACAAATTATTGGAGCCTCAAAATACGCAGGCAATAAATTGGCGATTTATCCTTTTTATTTTTATTTTGGAGTCGGTTTTCACAGTATAGCTTATGGTATACCTATCGTCTGCCAATGTAGTTTTATTTTGGAGTCGGCTTTCATAGTATAGTTTTTGAATTATCTATTGCTTGTGTTGTAGTTCCTTCCCTTAGAAATCATAGCATTATTGCCAAATTCGCGTAGCGTATTTAAAAAATTAACCAAGTGTTAAAATATTGTTTGTTTATTGAAAAAAAATTGTTTATTCAAGGATAGTTTCACCTAATTAAAAAAGGGTTATAAGAAAATAATGTAGAAGTTTGTCACAACTGGCGATTCATAGCTAACTAAAGTTATAATTTTTTTTCCAAATTAAACATTCACTGAATTCTTACTCATTGTCTTAATTAATTCAAGTCATTAACTAGTTTAAACCGGTTTGAAACAATCATAAGACTATCAGATTACGCATGTGCTCTTTGCCTTTTGTTTAATAAATATGCTTTTACAAATAAGTCACATTTGTTTTACTTCTGATTTTCTTTTCTTGAATTTGCATTATCCTTAATTTATGGACATGAGGTGTGAATAAAAAGACCAATAGAGAAGTCTCATGATTCTTTCAAATTGGTTAATGACTTTAATGAATTAAGATAAATAAAAACAAAAAATAATAAAGTTACCACATGATAACTTTGCGATAATAGATTCCCCCTTTTTTTGTAAATTCTTTTCCTATCAACTTGTACATAAATAATATATAATAAAAAAGTATAATTTACTCTCAAATTATGCAATAAACATAAAATTTTTTTACATTTTTATGTTGAATGTTATAAACCATAAAATTTCAAAATGAATTTCCATTAGTATATTAAATTTATAATTATCTAAATTGCAGATTAACATTTTGATTATATGTCATTTTATTTATACATAATTTTACGTCAGTCCCTTGCTGTATGTTAGAGTGAATTTTGTTTTAATAAAACAAAAATATATGCTTTTTTTCGTTAACTCAGAGTAATATGATAAGCTAAATTTTATAAAAAGTATTATTCCCCTATCTTGTTTACTTTTGCAAAATTCTGATTTTTTTACAGCTATCTCTTGGCGAAAGACATAAAATGTTTTGAAAGTGAAAGTTTTTGATAAAGATAACAATACTGAAAAGCACATGCATTTGCGATTATGATAAAAAGAACGTGATTAAATTTCAACATAATTTGGTTTTGGAATAATATCTTGATGTATTTGATAAAAGTGTCTTTGTTTCAGCCTGCTTGTATTAGCAATTTTTCTTTTTCGGCTGGCGTATCTGGAATAATAAAACACAAGCTTTCATTTGTCAGAGATAAGTATAAAAAAATCGTTTGGTTTACGATGCAATTTTTTATGCCTTTGAACATGCATGAATTAAAAAATATGTGTCGTCATAAAAATGAATGAATATTTTTTATAGTTAGTTTGCAGAAAGTATGCAAGATCATGTTATTAAATATTGGAAAATTCGGAGAAAGAGTAAAACTTATTCAAAGAATTTCTTCTAAAAAAAAGAAAATTCTAATGCAGATTTATGAAATATTTGTTTACCACTGAAGGTCTTCTAAATAAATTTATGTATAATATATATAAAAATAAATTAAGCAAATAATGAATATTAGAAATTATAGTGATTTCTCTTTTAACCAAACTAGAATCCCTTTGGGATCACTGAAGGAATTCTTTCATATTTATTTCAATATCTGCTCGAAATTCTTCAATTCATATTAGTATTACAGTAAAAGCTCCTTATTCGCGCTTCCTTTATTCGCGTTTTCACTATTTGCGGATTAAAAAAATGCGACCCAATTCCTATGTTCGCGGCTAAAAAATTTTTTATTCGTGGATCTAATTAGTACATACATAATAATAAAAAGATTCCTATAGGTATACAACCCAATATCCTTTGTAAATGCCGTCAAATGGACTAATAAAAAAAGCAAAATAGATCTTATTACAACTTTGTCTAAAGTATGTTGTTAAATGCAAATTGCAAACATAGCCGAAATCGCGAATGGAATAGGACGAGATGAGTTCGAACAGATAGAATCGACATTCAGGAATTGTTTGAAACGCAAGATGAAGATCTGACTGAAACCGACTTGGAGGAAATGTTGAATCCACAGCCCATTGTAGATGAGGCTTCAACAAGCACAGGAAACGTGACATTTAATTTGAAAAATCTTAGTGAAGGTTTAAGAATGGCAAATAAGCTTTGCGATTTCTTTATGAGCATTGATCCGTCTATAGAAGGAAGTCTTATTTTTAAGAGGCAAATTGCTAATGCGACTGCTGCGTATCAGTTTGAATTAAAGGAGCTTTTGAAAACTGTCAAGCAAGAGAAAATTACAAAATTCTTCAAATAATTGCCTAAGCCTTAAGATAATTAATCAAAATGTTCAAAAACTTCAATTCAATTAATTTTTTTAATATATTTGTTTTTTTTATATATTTTTTCACCTAGGAACGTATCCCCTATAATCCCATATAAATTACCATTTCCTATTCACGGTTTCTGTATTCGCGGCATTTTTATGGAACATATACACCGCGAATAAAGATCTTTTACTGTATTACAAATCTCTTTACGTCTGAGTTCTTTTACTTTACTTTCCCTCAATTCTCATGATAAGAAATTTTCTTTCTTAGCGATAGCAATTCTTAATCATGTTTCTTTTTTCTTTTCGGTACCAACTTGTTTTTGATGGAATGTTTGTCTTATAGGAATGATGTTAAACATTTGAAATAATTTATCGATGAAATTTTTTTTATGAATTTATATTATTATCATTTAAAATCCTTCAATATCTTTTCCCCTTTTCGATTTTGAAGCCATTTTGTTTATTGTATACTAGCCGCCTTTGGCGACCAGCTGGTTCGCCATGAGTAATGGGTTCTAAAATTTTCAATTAAATCACATATTCATTGGCCTTGAAGTAACTCCGGGCATTGATTGGCCTGAAATTAATATTTTCTTTAAGATGATGGACTGAAAGTTCTGAAAGAACGCGTTTTCCTAATAACATTCTTATATTTTATAAATCAGTCAGTTTTAATGATTGATTTAGAAGACTGATTGATGTAGCAACTTTTATATAAAATATTAATAAAAATATTTTGTAAAATATGGCTCACAGAGCAAAGTATGAAGAAATCTAAAACTCATCATTCATAAATACATTGTTTGACTCAAGCTACATAAAATGTAATTATTTACTTCATTTAGATCAAATTAATAGTATTAAACAATTTTTAAAATATTATTATATGCCTTTAATAATATTTTAAAAATTGGCCATTGGAAAGGAATTTGAATACATATCTTGTATAAATTCAATCCTGTATAAATAAAGATAATTTATTCAATTAATGATTTAAATATTGCAAACGATCATAGAATCTGTTGCTTTGCATTTATTTTTTTAGAAAATATCACATTTTATATTTCTTTTATTTTATCTAGTCACGTGCTAAAAGTTGCATTTCTTTAGATTTATTTTGCGATGATAGTTTTTTTTTTATTCGAACTTCCGGCATTCTTTTATTTTATCCAGTCACGTGCTAAAAACATGGTTCAAATATTTCTTTAAAAATTCGTTAAAAATAGAAGCTTACGTTATAAATTAAAAACACTGATACCGTTAGAAAACTAATTTTTTTATCTTTAAATTGATATACAAATAATTTTTGTGCAATAATATTTTCGGAAGTTATAGCGGAAAAATGTCGAAATTTCACTTAAATTTTATGTAATTCAAATTCTAATTAAAAATTCGAAAAACGGGCTCCGAGGTGCACATTCCCAACCTCCAAGGTATGCATGTACCAAATTTGGTAGCTGTAGGTCCAACGGCCTGGCCTGTAGAGCGCCAACACACACACACACACATTGAGCTTTATTATAAGTATAGAATAGATATAGATTTATTTCAGAAATAAAATTTGTAATTGCTATTTTGAAGGACAGAGCGGAAGTCAAATTGAAAACTACTATAAAAATTTTCCATTTGGGAAAAAACTAAGAATATCAAGAGTGTGCTTAGATTTTTACATTTCTAGGAATAAGAAACCGGGGAAAGGCGGAAGGGTTACAACATGATTGGAGTATCTCTCCCCTTCCTCTTTTCCAAATCCTCATTCCATATAATTCTAAACATGAATGTGCTATGTTTCATAATACAATGAAGAAAACGAGTATGTATTTTGGAAAAACATTTTTCGAGCGATTGAAATCGCATGTATATCAATCATAATTTGATATAGAATCTCAATTTTAGTAACAAGATCATATATCAAACATCATTTATTTTAGCCAACCCATTTCATTGTCATAATTAAATTTATC
This sequence comes from Argiope trifasciata, assembly GCA_026543055.1. Taxonomy (NCBI): domain Eukaryota; kingdom Metazoa; phylum Arthropoda; class Arachnida; order Araneae; family Araneidae; genus Argiope; species Argiope trifasciata. The sequence continues at coordinate 5,856,281 of JAPMOQ010001131.1, read as the reverse complement.
AAATATACAGACCAACTGCTAACTCTTTTGACCCAAATAATGGCATAAATCTGCATTTTAGAAAGTTAAATTGTATGATAAATTCAATTTTTCTAAGTTTTGTTGTTATGGCATTTATACGTATTTAGGCAAACAAACAAAATTTCTTCTGGATGGATTTCATCCAAAATTAGGTAAAAATCATGTATAAAGACTTCATGTACCAAAAGCCATTCATCTGGTTCAAAGTGTTTTTGAGTTATTGTGTTCAGAATAAGTCAGACCGAGCATCAGATAGACAAACATAATCTTAAAAATATGTTTTTCAGATTCGCAGAGATCTGAAACGTGGTGATTCCCCAAATCACATGGTCTAATTTTCTCATTTCTGATGATCTGATTTAAATGTTTTCTCATATTTTGCATTTGAGAAATTTCGAGAAAAATAAATACTAAAGTAACATAATTCGCTGCAAATCTGTTAATTACAAAATTGAAATACAATTTGTTGTAAAGTATACTTAGAAATATTTTTAAAAATAATGAACACCCGGGAAAAATCGCATGGCATGGGAAAAATAACATATAATGGAAATGATAATTTTTATAATCATGACACAATACCAAAACTTCGCTTAATTTTTAATTAATTAAAATTTTTAAAAATATGGTAAGTTGTGCATTTTCATCTTCCTAAGTATTGATGAAAATTTTAGTAGATTTGGTTTAGTAATCTGCACGACTGAAGACGGTTTTTGTGCTTTGACAATTTTTGCATCACAGAGTTTGAAGAAAATACAACCCAAAACATTATTAACGTAAAAAAATCTGTAAACATATTTAAAAAACTTAAATCATTAAATTAGTTTTTGATGAATAATATTGTTTAAATAATTGTTAACTCTTAAAGCTTTTCAAATTAACACATTGCATTATAATTTATGAAAATAAATCTTAATTTAAATACACGCTTAGCCATTCTTTTCAGAACATGCAGCTGTTCAGTATTCTGAGATATCTTAAATTTAATGCGTCATAACTTAATGGAATTGTTTTGTCAAAGTTTACATGTTATCTAATATGTTTTACTTAGATAAAAAGAATGACATGGGAAATTCATTTTTTTTCTGTAGAAAATGACTGTAATCTGAGAAAACGCATTAATTAAAAAAAGGAAGACAGCTGGGAAAAATATATTGAAGGATGTAAACAAGAAAAGTTTTTCTCATTATTGATTAGGAAAAGTTCAGATAAATAAGAAAAAAATTATCTAAGAAAAAAACTTAAAAAAAAAGGAAATTTAAAACAAATTGAGAATCTTTTCTAAAAAGCAAATATTTTCGTTTAAAAAAGTCTTTAAACTTACTTGGCGATCTTAGATTATAACAAGCTAGCTAAGAACTATCTCTCCTTATTATAAAGATGAATACGCATGTGTAGTTAATATATGAGTGCGTAAGCTCTTATTAACTTAGATTGTGTGTTTTAGTTAGAACTATCAAATTTGTCACATGAATACTTTAGGGGGTGGAAATGGTGCACCACTAAACAATTTTTTAAAAAAATCTTTGATCAAAATTAAAAATAGTAGAAATTTAAGTAAAATGTTGGAGTTTTTCTGTGGTTATTTTCGGAAATAATGCAGCTCAAAATTAATTTTTATATCATCTTGAAATTGCAAAAATTACATTTTCTAATATATGTGCATAAACTTTTAATTCGGAATATTTCATTTATTATTTGTCTTATCAATTATCCTTTTTATTTCTGTAATATTTTTATTTATTTATTTAATTAATTTTTATGCGAACTATTTATAAACTGCATAATATGTGATAAAAACATTAAAAAATAATAATTCAAAATTCTATGACTAATTGTATTGACTACACATATTCCATACTTATTCGCACGTTTTAATTGTAAGCATTTATGATGAAGATTACATTTCTGAACATCTGTTATTCTATATGCCCTTTCATAATAAAAATTATGAAATGATAATTCTTCACACACAGGGCCCTAAAACGTGACTTAATCAAAAACAAGGTCATTTCCGCTGCTTTGAAATCTCTGCTCATATTTCTGTGAGCATGCAATCAACCAAACAATCAGGTAAGAGTTACCAAAAAACCGGTAGGTGAAAAAGTCAGTCGATAACCTACATTAGTTATAGATAGATATCGATTTTCTGAATCTGATTATGATTGAAAGTGATAAAAGGATTGCTTAGGATACATAAATCTGCCATTTTTTCAATTATTTCGGTATAGATAAGCTTTATTAATCTCATGAAATAATCACGAGGCATTACAGACTTTTGTGTTATCTGGGCAGGTTTTAAGAGAAAAGTAAACTTTTTTTTTGTGTTGACATATTAGGAAATTAATTTTGTTTTGAATAATCAGAGATGGATAATATCCTTGAAATCGCCGAGGACATTCTAATGAAAGTGTATTATTCAATTATTTTCTGTGAATGAAAGGCTAAATGTTTACTTATTATTTATTTATTTCTTTCTCATTTGAACATTTCGTTATAATGGGAAGAATGGGGAAGTTCGCATCACTTAACGGATATAAAATTCATTATTTCGATTCTAAACAAAGAGTCTTAAATGGTTTTTTTTATCGATTCCATTTTAGTTGGGTTTTTTAAACATGTATTGAAGGTTGTATTCGATATTTTGTCCAAATTATATTTCAAATGTGAGTTCTAATCGTTTCCGTTAATTAAAAACTACAATCATTTCGGAATTCGCCTGACAAGTGTTATGTTATTTTGGATATATTATCAATTAAAAAAAGCCATGATGAGTATAGCACAGAAAACACATTAAGAATTCAGAAATAAGGAAAAAGTGACAGTGAGAAGTCATTTTGAACTTGTATAGTTTCAAAGAGGCATTTGCCGATAAAATGTTTTGGTTATATGTAAAAATAAAACATCAAGCAATTTAGAAATGAAAGTGACGTTCAAGTGATTAGAAATTTATTTTGAGACCTTAAATTAATTAAAAAATATCACACATACACACACGCAGGCACGAGTTCTCTTACATCCATCCTGGAAGATAACATTTATCTGGCAAGAGAATTTTTTATAAACATAATTTAGATTCATTTAGAAATGCCATTCAAACACCTCCAATCATTTCTCTTTCAAATCCAATGAACTAAAATGCTTTTTTTTATTTTCCCGGATCTTGATCCGTTCAAAAATTAACAAAAAGTGCATAACTCAAAAATAGAATTGGGAATCAAATCAAATTAACCATCTGACTCCCAGTCAAGAAAGACTGTTTTATATATATATATATATATATATATATATATATATATATATATATATATATATATAAATTTTTCTACTTCTCAGATGTTATTTCTGGCTCTGAGAAGAAGTCAATGATAGAAGTCAGTTGCGACTATCAATAAATAAAACTTTCATTATAACAGACTTGGGAAAAATGCATTAGTATCCATGTTTCAGCAACTACTGACGATTAAATTTATGATTTAGGTTTCCAGTTAAATCTATGAGAAGTTTGAATCTCTCCTTTTTAGTGAAGGTTCAATAATTGTAGATCCAAATAAACTGTGTAACAGTAATACTAAATCAACTTAATTTCATTAGTCCCAAACATGTTTTAAATTTGAATTATAGAAAAATAATACCAATTTTAACCGAAAACGATTATTTCAAACCCGTTCGATTAAAGTAAAAATATATATGAAAAAGAAATTACTATAAAATTTTAAAAAAACCGAACAAACTGTATCTCATCAAACAGTCAAAAAATCTTAGAATAACAAATTTCTTTCTTCAATAAAATTAACTTTGATGATAATAATTAACTAAAATTAACTTCGATGATAATTTAAAAATCTTTTTCTTCCAAAAATGATAACACTTCAAAACGCTCAACATCTATGAGAGCCAATTTTGCTTGGAACAGAGAAGATTCAAGTCTAGTTTTTATTAAGGAATGAGCATAAATTTCCAACCTTAAAATTAAGGAAAAATTATTAAATTTCTGCAAAAGAATATTTGAATTAAAAAAGAAGTATGAGAAAGTTCTAGATGTTATTTCAGGTTATTAGTTAAAATCCTTTCAAGAGTATTAAATAATGCCCCAGAGAATATCCCTCATTCGATTTTTCTTTTTGGCTTATTAAACAAGGCGTGGACGATGATTTTACGAAAATAGAATAAAAAGAAGTTCAAGGAAAATCAATAAATAACATATAATGTGACTTTGAACCACGGACATAAATATCAAACATTGTTCTTTTTCTAAAATTTGTCGGAATCTAATTAATTTCAGATTAGCATATATAATCGGAATCTTCTAATATTGGTGAAGAATAAATTTCAAAGAAATTAACAACTCATTAAATGTTAGGTAGCTCATTTGCTAAAAATATATTCTATTTGATCCATACAAACGTGAAGGATTGGGGCGGCTAACCGAAAATATAATAAGGATGCATTTTGAGAAGCAATCAGCATAATAATGCAATCTGAATTCTCATTTTAGTTTCCAAAAATACTTCAATTGAAACAAAAACGACCACATTTAACAAAAAGTCTTTACCAAGACCTTGAAATAAATTAGGTCAATAATGGTGAATAAAGAGTAAATGAAGTAGAGTTTTAATTCAAGTGCATAAAAAAATTAAATATGCAGTTTTTCAAAGTTCCGCGTAATATTTTGAAGTGAAATAAACAGTCTGATAATAACGGTATTTGAAGCTAAAAGAAAAGTTGTTTAACCGGATTTCTGGATGAAAATGCTACGGCTTCATATTAAATATCAAAATAATTTCTTTACTGAATTCAGAAACCAAGGTAAGCAGTGGCATGAAAAATCATTATATTATGTATATATATATATATATATATATATAAATGAATGTTTGGTCACATTTTATGAGCTGTCGTACCGTTCATCCGATTGTGATAAAACTTAGCCAAATTTTTGCTTGCACTTTGCGTGAAGATTGTAGGCATAGTTCGATTATCAGTATTTATTTTGGACACAAAAAAATTTAGAAGCAAATCGTTTCTTACATTTCTATTATTCAATGTGATTTTAAAATTAACAATCGACAAAAGACAAACAGTAAAAGGGAAACGACGCGTGTTTTTTTTTTTTTTTTTTTTTTTTTTGAGGCAATCGCATATGTATATCAAACAAAATAAAATTATAACCATCAATGCAAATAAATATGAGTCAAATGATATCAAAAAAATTTACTTCAAGCGTAATTTTTTTCTTCAATGAGCAATCATCTGCACAACGTATTGTCATTTAACGTATACAATATTTTGGCAGCGGCGAATCATACACATTATTCAGAATTTATCTCACAAATACAAAATAGAATTATTATTATAGATGCTGATCAAGGCAAGTTATATATATTGGACATTTTCTAGAGGAAACAATAATAAATAGTGAATCAAAAAACGATATCTCGGTTATACATTTGTATATCATGTTAATAGTTTCATCCAGAAATATGACTCCCAAACGATCGTAACTTAGTCGATCTACCAGAGCAGCATATAAAAATAAGTGAATTCGAAATTCTAAATCAAACGAGAAATGAAAAGCGAGCAATGAAGCAGTTCGTTTACGAATTACAAATTTCAGAATAGCAAGATCAAAAGATGATAAGAATTGAAAGACAACATTTATATGCTACCTCATCACACGAATCAGAAAACCTACACTCAGCATGAATCGAGACAGATATTCTTAACGGATAGTCGAATGGAGAAAATGTGCTCAGTCCACGCATTCCCATTATTCCCAAAGACATGTCTTTTGATTTCAAACGACTATAGTTCCCCATTCAAGTTACATTCTCGGCGGCCTTCCACAAGGCTAAAGGACAATAACTTCAAGTGTGCTTATTAATTCAGAGAATCCATGTTCATCATACAGTCAGTTGTATTCACGAGTCGGACAACAAAGAAATTTATTTATTTTGTTGCAGAAGGAAAAAAAAATATTATTTATCCAAAAGAAGTTAAATAGTAAAGTTAAAAAGATAGAATGAAGATTATTTATACTTCTCCTTTATATATCCTTCAATTTCAATGAATGTATCCATTGCCGACAAGAAAATAAATATCATTCTTGCTATAATTTCCAATTAAACAAGATAGTTATTTCAAATTTCAAACGATATTTCCAAAGTTATTTCTTCTATTGCAGCAAAGCGCCGGCTACCAGCTAGTAAGTTATAAAATATAATTTCTTCAATAAATATTGCAGATACATCACGTACAAAAAGAATTACAATGATTCTTAAAAATATTCACGTTGAAGCTCTTTCTGAAATGCATAATTTGATTTTTCGTACGAACAATAGTGTAAAACAATTTTTTTGTTGTTTTGAATTCTCAGCCTTCCCATCTGACGAACATTTCTGAAAAGAACGTTAACAAACGATTTTCGAATAAAAAAAAGAAGTATAACTGAAAGAAAATCATTCTTCAATAAAGTATAAAAAGTCTCTGTTGTTATTGTCAATGTCAAAGAGTACAATGGGATCTTTCAAAGTGGAGTCATTCATTCTCGTTTGAAAACAAAACGAGCATGCAAGGGGAATGCATTATTCTATTGTGTTAAATAAAATAGCCGTGAATGAACTGGGGGAAGTCCTGTGGGACTGACACTGGAACACGTGGAGAGACTGATACGAAGAATTTTATATGCACATTCATTAAAATTACAGTGTGGAATAAACATGTTTTTATTTATGCATTTTTTTGTAGAATAATAAAAGTATTACAGTGTAACGCAATATCAAAGAATAATTTTTCATATGATGTATATTTAAATAAATAAGAAGTTATCTTATTTATTAAGACTGTACTGAAATATGAAAAATTATTAATTGTTAACAAAATAAATTAATTGTTGGTTGAATTTTATGATATAAGAACCATATTAGTCATACTAAAATTAAAAAAAATATGCATAAAGATATCAAAAAGGCGAAATTAGTCAAAACTGTTCTACAATGCTAGAAATTTGCGGGATGATTTTTAAAACAAAGAATTTGACTTGTTTATGGCCCTATTCTTTGGAAATATTACGCAAACGAATGAAATCTTCAAAATCCTGGATCTCATAGTGACTTCTGATACTGTAACCCCAGTTAAAATGCCAAAGGCGGTTAAAGTATTTTTTTTTTAGATTAATAAATTTAGTAATGATACTCATCATTAGAGAAAATGATGAGTATCATCATATGTATATAAACGTTTGAAACTTTATTATATTTATATGTATTTAATGATGTTTTAACATTTAATTTAAATGCAAATTAATCTCTAAACTTTTATCTTAATTTACCCATAGTAGCTTCATTCTAAAAATAATATCTTATTTCCTGATCTGATTCCACGTTATCTACTTAATTAGTTCAAAAAAGGCTTTGCAAAAACGTTTAGTCAGCGAATCCAACACCGTGAATGAAATGATAAAATTGTTAACCTAATAAACCTAATAAATTAATAATAATAATTATAATTAAATAATAACCTAGTAAATACTTTTCAAAAAAGACCCCTGTTACCCTTGCCTCTTTCGGCATGTGCGCCAGAAATCCCTATGAGAATCTTTATAATCTATTAACATTGAAAACAATATTTTCCCTATCAAAATAAGGTATAAAAAACGAGGGAAAATTTTTTCGTCACTTTTGCTTGCCTCTAGCTGTGTAACGGATGTCTGGGTCCACCCCCTCTTGTATATATGCATGCCTGTCTCTGGAGATAGAATAAAACGAAAAGTCTTCTTCAATGTCTTCCATATCAATCTACTACCAAAATTTCCAATCTTTAAGAAATATTACATTAATATTCCGAAGAAATTTTAATGAATGAAGAATTTTATAAATAGTGTAATAATATATCGAATGAACTTTAATGAATGCAATTTCGCTTTCGCAAAAAAGCATATCAACCAATCGGAAATTACTTAATAAAATTTGGAAGGAAATTATGTGCAGTTAAACAAAAGGGAATCGGATACTATTTTATAAATTCTGCGCTCATCATTATAAATTATACTTAAGTCTGCACTGTGAGTTATGCGAATTTGAATGGTGCTTTCCGTATTGCCCCAAGTTATAATTATTAGAATATAGTTTATTTAAATAGTAAAACAATTCTTTTTAAGTCTTTCGCGTCACAGTTGCTTGAAGCACAAGATGCACAATACGATGCATTTTATGCTTCAAATTGCATAAATAAAACCGAGTTATAAATTTTGACTCCTTTACCACACACAACTTTCAAGATTTGATATGGATTTACAATAATGCCGAATAAAGCATACATTAAGTGTCATTACATTTTCGACTTATCAAATGACGTTATCGGAAATAAATAGAGCGACATATGACAAAACTCTTTTAAGGATTGAGTCTGCGATATTATTTCGGTCTACAATCCTATTGATATAAATCTATATGATTAAATTCATATATCTATCCGTTAGGGCAGGGATGGGGAAACTACGGCCCGCGGGCCAATTCCGGCCCGCGGATAGACTTTTAATTTGCCGGTCAGAGGCAAATTAAAAGAAATATTCATATATTATATATCCATCTCCTTTTCTACTTTGTTTGAATATAATACTTTTTCTTCCTTTTTTTCAAAGAGCTGGTAATCTGTTTACATTCTCTATTTTTGTTCTGCAAAACATAAATCGAAGGAAATAGCAAACGCAGGCAGTTTTCAATCGGTAAAGTGTTAAAAGCGGAAGTTATTTGTTAGTTATAGCTGTAGATTGGCGCCAACAAGCGTTATCTTTTTCTTGTGGAGCAGACGTATGGAAATTCAATATATTCAAGCAGAATTGGATAATTTTACCATGCCATTCAACGTAAATTGTGAAGCAGTGAGGTTAGATTTGCAGCTTGAATTAATTGAGTTGCAATCTAACAATCATCTCAAGCAATTGTTTCTAAATATGCCAAAGTTAGAGTTTTACAAACCATTATCGAAAGTAAATTTCCCAAATTTAATATCTCATGCCCAGAAAATCAGTGCTATGTTTGCTTCATCTTAGTTATGTGAACAAGGGTTTTCAACTATGAACCTTAGAAAGAATTATTTCAGAAGTAGACTGACAGATGAGCATTTAGCCTTGTTCCTTAGAATCAGTACATCTCACTCCGAACCTCAACATAAGGAACTTTTAAAAATGAAATCGCAATTTCATTCATCTCATTAATATATTAAATTGTAATACTTGTATATTGTTTTTAAAATTTTAGAAAAATTCATCTTGCCCCGCTAAACTTTATTTTTTCCATTTTTGGCCAGCGATCGAAAAAGTTTGCCCATCCCTACGTTAGGGTATGAAAGTTATTAAATCGCATTTTGTTCGCTTCCGGACTTCGAAACTAACATTTTCCTTCGCTCACACTACTCTAAGGAGTGGTACATAGAATGGTGAGCAGTTATTACGCATCCTAAGTACGTGAATAATCCAAGATCATTCTATTGCGAAATGTAATTATCCTTTCCTTTCATCTTCCTCCTCATCCTTTGACAAATTAAACTTCATCTGACGGATGCTTATAACCTCTGAAGGTTTCAGAATCTGTGAAAGAACAGTATACTTACATCCAACAGTATACATGGACAAAGAACAAATTTACCACCCTAGAGCGGCGTTCTTCCAAAATATGGCTGGCTACTGTACATTGGTACATTATAGTCTATAACGTTTTTAAATTACGGTTTTACAGACAGAGAGACAAGCCAACGTGATCCTGAAAATATGTTTTCAAGTCTTAAGAAGGTCCAAAGCATAGAGATTCCTCAAAATCTTAAGGGCGAATATTTTTTTGAGAATTATAATACTTTCTTTTTTAATAATTTAGTTTAGTTTCCATATGCTTCGTATATGCGAACATAAAAGGATTAGCAATATAAAATTTAAAAAAAAAATTCTTCCCAACTTTCCCCGTACATATTATATGATCAATCTCATATTGCTACTGTGAATAATTCAGTCTGAAGAAAAAAATTACAAAAGAAATAATAAAATATGTTTTTATATTTATTCGTTTCTCTTTTTTTTTGTATTTTTAAAACAGTTAACTATTTCATTGTTTCTGAATTTTTATTTTTATTTCATTTATTTGTTTAATCCTTTCCCCCCTTTCCTTTATGCCTCCGTCTAGCCAACGTCTGGATCTGGAGTATTCAGGCTTGAAGTTCAGAAAATATAGTCATTTTAGTTCATTCTATATCATGTTTCAACAGTTACTACCACTGTATTGTCTGGAGGAGAAACTGCAAACCAGATTTGTATTTCACTAGCTCTAATAATTACGCCATCCTTATTCAATATTTCAAGATCGGAATGAATCGGAATTAAAACCCATTTTTTTTCCTGTCTAATTCGACACACGTATTTCGTATTTCAATTTCTGTATTTGATTTAATAAGTGTAGTGAAATAATGCAGTATGCGTAGCAATTACAGCTGTCATAGAATCGAGTCCTCTAAATGAAAAGCTGCGGATAAGTTACCAATGACATTTTACAGCATTGGCAAAGGAAATAGTAATAAGCGTCTGGTTTCGACACCCAATCTACACAGCATGCTTTTTTTCGTACATGGTTGACATAAAAAAAAAGAGTTCGTTGATCCTCATATTTTTTTCCTGTTGTTACTGTGGAATTTCTTAATGATATTGAAGCAGTAATGGGAAGTAATATAAGTCTGTTTCTTATTTGCTTTATTCCAATATCGGGGCATGCCACGGAATGAATTTTTTGTCGGTTTGTCTGATGTTGACATAGAAGAACATAAAAGATAATCTGTCATAGATATGATTTTCATTTTTTTTAAATGAATTATTACATGGAATATTGGTAGAGAAATGTTTAGAAATAAATAGCAAAAAGAGACAACGGAGATGTGGATGAAAACAAAACCGGAATACTAATTATTGAAAACAAAAAAAGTAAAAAAATAAACTTGTCAATATAAAATTAAAACTTATCCTGAAAATTAGCTAATTATATATTATGAATTACTTTAAAGCTAATTCATTAATTGAATACTTGATTTTGATTCATTCGTAAATTGTTTTTTTTAATCCTTTTCTCAAAAGATGAATTCGGAATTGTATATGAGAATATATATATTTTTTTATTTTGGAAAATAAAAATATTTTTTTTATGGTTCTCTGTTTAGTTTAATAACTTGTGTTACCGTGTTGTGAAATTGTAGTCGTATTTTCTGCTTATTTTGGCATATTTTCACCTTAAAAGTGGCATCGACATATATTTATGAAAATCACTGTCGCTTTTATCAAATGTTTTACATATATGAATATTTTGGCATTAGCATTAATTGTTAAAATTGTAATATTTTTTTCTTTATTGGTATTTTCTCTGCACTCTTGATTATCACTTATTTGATTTTTCTTTAAAGTAATAGCTGCTTTAAGTTTAATTTTCATTGCTTTCATTTCAGAATTGAATATATATTTTTAGCTTTTTTAGATGATTTAATGCTATGCAAGGTTCTATTTAAGAATTATAGAATTTTTAAACATCATATAATTTTTAGCGAAATAAATAAATTCTTCCGTTTATTTATTTTTTATGATTTTGAAGTTCGTTTTATCATTTCAAATGCCTTACTATGGCGATAAAATTAAATACACATCCTTTTCTTTGAGCCTTTCAATGAACATACTAATCTATAACACATATGTTAAATACAATGCTAATTTTAATGTTACATGATATCCTATCAATTTATATTACTTAAATTTATTTAACAAGACATCTTGAATATTAAATGTACAGGGGTTTCATATAAAAACCTAAATTAAGTTTAAATAAATAATTTTTAAATATTAGAGCTTGTTTTTACGCCTAAGATCAATTTACAAAGTTTATATTTAATTTTCTTTTTTTAAATAGAGCAGCATAATGAATACACGAAATATGAATGAAAAAAATAATTTGTAGAATTTGTATGACATGAAGAATGTTTGTTAAACATTTCTAATGAAGGCATGAATAATAATTGCAAAATTCGAGGAAATTTGAATCACTCATAAAAATAGCAAGAACATAAATTTTATTTGAATTTCAGTTAAATTTCCATCATATATTAAATTGTATATTTGACTCTTACTATAAAAAGTAATAAATTTTTCACATATAACTCATAAAAAGGATTTGAATATATTAAAAGTACATTATAATTGTTAAGAAATTAAACCGTAATCTTTTGATGAGTTATTAATGCTTCTTACCTTCTTTAAATTTTAAAATACCATTTTTAGAATTACATCATGACTTGAAGTCATAATAAATAAAAGAATCATTGATTTTCATAGTCTAAAATTCTGTAAGTAAACCGATCTAAATTGTCAAAGAAATCAAAACTCTAATTACACAGAAAACAATTTAAAAATAATATTGATTTTGTATAATTATTTTTCTTTTTGCCAATGATATCGCTTGCCGAACATACGATAGAATAGTAACGCATAAAATAAAGCAAAAACAAATGTAGATCTCTTTTTCGTTGTGACTATGATATAGCCAGGTGGGCGACAAAAGATAAATATCAAAACAAATAACAAAAAATTTAAATATGCTTAAAAAAAGAGAATCATTGAAATTATTAAGTTTGCAAAAGAAACTAGTTTGAATCATGATTCTTGATTCCCTTGTTTGGCTCGTTGCCAAATTATTCCAATAAAATTATCAACAAAATAATAAACTCTTGTGAGAGAGGAGAAACACTTTTACAACTAAGACTTTACTGGTGTAATATCTTTGGGTTAGTGATTCAAAAGAGATCACGTTTGCTTCCGGATATTAGATCAAAGAAGGGGCCAATTGTAGCATCGGGTTCCGACGATAAAAATTAAACTTGAAAAAAAAAATTGTTTTCTGGCAACCGATTCTCGAAAAAAAAAAAACAAAAAAAAACCGTCAAATATTAGGTCTTAAGATGGGTTCACACGAGGCTTTTTATTGTCCGCAAACATTGTCTCTCTGCTGTTGTCCCGGCATTGTCCCCGTGTGAACACTTGAGACAACGCGGACAATGTTTGTCCCGACGGGACAATCATTTGCCATTGTCCCGTTGTGGTCACGTGATTTTCCAAAAGTAGGCGTGATGTTCTATTGCGGACAATAATAAGCCTCGTCTGAACCCACCTTTATAATTGAAACAAAATATTACTTCAAATTATATTTTCATTACTTTTTTAAATTCTGATGGTAATAACTTCTGAAATAATAATTGTAAAATAGTAATTGTTCTGAAATTGTAAAAGAAAATTTCTACAATAAGATATATATATATTTTTTTGGTTAAAGAATTCAGACAAATAGAAATAAAAAGGATATTTTTCGATAAATATTTTTTCCTTCGAAGCTGAATTTTTCAAAAAAAAAAAAAAAAAAATTAGATATTAATCTGAAATTTTTGTTGGAGTATTTATTTCGTACAATATTACTTTGGTGGAATAAAAAGTTTTGCTCAAATTGAAACAAAAAATCTAAATTTTTTTTCTAATTTTTAAAATTTACTTCAGTTCTATTTCAGTAATATAAAGTTTGACATTTATTATATAGTTTCTTTATTACCTACTTTCTACTTAGAATTTTCATTTCAAGCTTATGATATTTTTTATTTGAAGACGAAAAACACAATCTCTATTTTCTTATTTCTTCCTTATATATTTCACCGAATATGACAAAACTAACATTTTTGGATAGCCAATATCCTAAATCAATAAAATTAATATAATGCATTTCCAAATGCCAAAGAAAAATTTGATTATATTAAATAGGCGAAGTAAATGCTCTTTTAGAATTCGAGTTTTTTATTGAAAAGAGTCCGTGAAAAAACTCATTTTATTTGGAAAAAAAGTTAATAAAAAATCGATGAAAAAATATTATTTTTGTAGTTTGTTTCTAAATTAGAAGTAAATAATTGAATAATGACCGTAGAAAATTTTCAAAAACTAGCAAGAGTGGCTCGCTAAAACATGCATTTATGTAGCATTAATCATATAGCATTGAATATTTACGAAAGAACCAATCAATATACGATTTTTGCACAGATACCAAAGCATCAAATGCATTTGGGATACCTTTTTTTCTGACCGATTGCAACCAAAATTTGGGATAAAACTGCAATTGAAGGATTTGCTGCAAAAAGGATGTAGCTCCAACTTGGGGAAATTTTAGAGTTCCATGCACTATCAGGTGGTGTAAAAAATCCATGTTCATTTGGTGCCAAAAGAAAGCGAGAACTAAGATATCCAATCTTAGTTCTCGCGTTGCTCAAGAGATGAAGCTGTCTGTCTTAATGGAATTTAGAATTTTCTGCCGTTTTTTAAAGCTTTCTGCAAATTTGAATAATTTGAGATACCTTCTTTTTGCTGCAAACCAATTATAGACACAAAATCACGCAACAAATTTAATATATATAAATTGTCTCACTTTTGCGTCACCAGTTTAACCTTAGAGAACAAACCGACACAAATGGCCGACCCATGGACAGATTTAGTTTCAAATTTCATAAGAATCTATATTTTAGGAACGAAAACTACGAACTAAATTTTATGTCAACTGCGTCATCTTTTGCTCCATTTATATTTGAACAGAGACTGATAGACTTACACTGGCTGAATTTCGTCCAAAATTTCCTAGAAATCTACACATTTGGTGTGAAGACTATGTACCAAATTTCATTTGCTAGTTTTATTGAATTATCTTCTTTCCAAATAAAGACAGATAGGCACAATTTCAAAAATGTGTTTTACGAATTCAAAGAAATTTAAAGCGTGAAGATTCGATATACTCTCCAGTTTTTAATTTTTAATATTTCTCGCGAAAAGTTGCTATTTTTAAAAAAAATCTCAAAATTTAATAATTAAATTAAATATACTAAACACGCGAAACAATTTTCTTTAAAACGAACAAAATTCGATGGTGAACTGATTTTTATTTTCTCATGCACGTACTATAGAAAAAGTCTAGAAATCGTCAAAAAATTCAAGCTCGAGATTTTGACATATCTTCATGTTTAAACCTTCCGGAGTTAAAAAAAACACCCACATTTTTGAAAAATCTATTTGTGATAAAGATAATTCAAAAATGTATAAGAAGACTGAAATTTGGTTTACGGTCTTTACATAAAATTTGCAGATTTCTATCAAATTTTAAAAGCCAAATCCATATAAAGAAAATCTGCCTGTAAAACTGTTTGAACATAAATTAACACCATAATTACAAAACGAAGATATACATAAAATATAAAATTCGAAGCTCAAAATTAACATCCGATCGAATTTTGAACCAAATCCAACAGTGTTCATTGTCTGTCAGATTTTACATTTAGAAACATGCAAACACGATAACCCTAAAAATGCGTGACTTAAATTCATCAAATTTGGTTCTGGATTTCTTGATTACAAGTGTAATTCTGTGTCAAATTTTTGTTTTATTTGGCTGAGCAAAATGTGCCTAAAATATAAAGTCGGTTCTTAGATACTATTAATGGCATGCTATGGACTAATTACTTCATAACTCGCCAAGGATGACAAAATAGATTCAGTAAAGATGTTAAATTCACGCTTAAGATTCGTATTTTGTATGCGAGGCGTTCTCGGGATAACATCTTAATTGCCAGAAAGGTTTGAGAAGACCACTCCTGCTGATATCCTTTGCAATTATTAGAAATGAGGAAATGACTGTGAAAATATAACTATAAATAATGCAAAATTTAAAAAATTTCTTACATTAATTTATCAAATTTTGGGTTCCGAAATACATGACTAGTATGACTATCTGTGGGCGAAATTCCCACTTTGAAGTAAAATAATCTAGGCATCGCAAACGTATTCACACACGTAATCATACAAGCTTTCCTTTCGTAAGGTATAATCCGCAAAGTATTCCAAAAGCTTTTTGAATGCACAGAAAATGACTGTGATCTCATCTGCAGAAGTACATCAAAACCCTGTTCAAACAGAGACATGGAATTACTGTCTATAGGAAATAATTGCTGACATATTCGCAGTGCTGAATATATGAAATTTGCCAGACGTATAAAATGCCGAAATTCTGTACGTTTTCCAATTGGAAAATCTGCTGATTTTAAGAAAAGAGACACATATTTACATAGCTTAGTTCGAAAGAATATACGCTGCTGTGAAACATCAGATGGGCTTTTAAACTGCAGGCCCAGAGTCCAAACAAGATTATGGGAACAGCCACAGTGAGATTCTCTAAGCTTCTTTAACAATAAAGAGCGAACAATTTTAATTAATAACTATAAACGGGCGTTCCGTGTGTTTGTGTGCGTGTGTTTGAGAGAGACAAAGAATCTGCACTTTATAGAATTATACCAAGAACTACCAAATTCATCACAGATATATTTGAGGAAGTGATAATGTATATCTGTTTGAAGTGATAATGTATAGCAATTTTTTGAAATTTTAATTAAAAATTAAGCAAAATTTTGAAGTTGTCCGTCTTAACTTGCTAAAGTGTTATAGCACTAACATAATATTAAAACCATTTTAAAATTTTAATTAATTAAAAAAATTTAAGTGTCTATTTCATGATACCAATTTAATTGCCACACAGCTTTTTACTAATTTATATCAAAAAACATTTTTTTTGCACAATTTTTGACATTTGATCATGCAGTTCAAGCTGTTCTTATTATTTCATCAAATATTTAACAGCGGAATTTTTTTTCCATTCCAGAAATCTAAGAATGATTGTATTGATTATCTGAAAAGTTTACGAGACGAATTATTGAAGTCAATTGAAATTACATTACAGAAAAAGATAGCACCCACTTTGAAACTAATGACCTTGAAATTTCATCTTTAGAAGCATCATATTATCACTAAATTTGACTAAATCAGGCAAATTTTTCCTCTGATACAAGCATCATGAAAAAGTAATACTTGAGATATTACCCGTTGGCCGCCAAAATAAAGGTAAAATCACAAGTATATTATTTTATTAATATTAATTGGCTAATTTATTATGCACTCATTATTTAGTACACTTGATATCTTAACTTTACAATCGATAGATAAAATTCTGCATAAAATCGCGTAATTCCTTTCTCTGGAAAGGGATCATGATTTTTAAGATCACAAGAAACTCTTATCTTAAATCTGCTACAATTGCTGTAAAAAAAAGCAAAACCGAAAGTCACGAAACGGATGGCTAGAGCTAGACAGAAAACAGAACTTGTCACGCAGAGAGAGATATGCTGAAGGATTTCTAGTGGAGGAATTATCGTATTTCGTAGAAAAATCTTTCTCAGACTTATTGGGTGAAATTCAGCAGAAACTAATGGGGAAATTCTTCCCTTGGTTTCAGAAACTTACATAATATATTTTTAAAAAATCCGTCAGCATTTTGAACAGATATGTAATTGTACCAAACCATCTATGTTATTAGATGAAACCTTTTCTATTACAGTTAAAAGGTAGCAAAAAAAGGGTCATCTAATTAGATAGATGGTCCTGACATCAGGAGTGGGTAGTAGCAGTGAACGTATTAAAAAGTATTTCAAAAAATTTGGTATCGATTTATTATTCTTAATAAAATTATACGTTTAATTTTAATAATTTAACTCTTTGGGTTTTCACATGAGTATGGCATTTCTGTGGCGATACCTCCTCTACAAATAAGAACAAATCTTCAGTTTTGATGAAATGCCCACATACAAAATTTCAGTTGCTAAGTTGATTCTATAACTGAGTAACACTTTTTACAAACAGACGTAATTAACGCTAACATGCATAACCTTTTATTTTTTAACAAAAATTATATATGTGTTTTGTTTAACTGCATATAATATAGGAAAATTAAAAAAATTAATTAGATTTTTCGTTAAATTAAAAAAAATATGACAAATGACTATACTATGAATTAAATAATATGCAAGTGTTCATAAATCACATTATAACAAGTCTCTTTCTCGATATATTTTTTACAATACAAGAAAAAACTATTTTAATAGCATTTTTAATGGTAAAACTATTCGTACAATAAATAGCCATATTGGTATATTTCCAAGTTTCCAGTATAAATATAATTCTACTATCTCTATTTTTATTTAGTGTTTTTGTTAATAAATGTTTATCAAATAGCAATTAAAAATGGATTTTCGAACACTCAATGTCAGTATTTAGAATAGTCATGTGAAGCTTATAAATGAAAATGAAAGTGTGTAGCCAAATGGCTACATGATGCATTTTAGGATTAAGAAATATTTTGTTTTTCAAACTTGGGAATTCCATGATAATGGCACTTTATTAAATCATAACATTTAGAAAAAGCTTTAAGAGAAGCTGAATTTTTTGGGGGGCGATTACATCGCTCTCTCCAAATCTTTTGTACATCAGAAAATAAAAAAAGTAACTTTGCTATATTATAAGAAGGAACACATGCTATATAAAAAGCTGCACAAGTTGTTTTACTTCTCTAATTACAAAATTCGAAGTATTTTTACACTCCATGGTTTATTTATAATAATGATGATGGTGAATATTTTTACTTATTTTTCTATAGATAGAATTGATAATCGATTTTTTTCTCATTTCCAGATATATTACAGTTTTCATATACTGGGCAAGGGTAAGTAGGCACCCGAAAATTATTTATTTACATAATTTAAACATATATTTAACATTGAAGACGCAACACGAACAACACTACACTCAACACTTGAAAGGTTCTAACATAATTCTCCTTCAATGCACAGCTGACAAACTGCCCTTTTAAAATTCCCTAAAGGATTATCATACAGCTGATCAGAATCTTGCAGTAGGGTAATAGATGATTCTTACTATTAGTTTCCCTCCCCCCCCCTCAGTACCTCGAAATGAGGATGAGATACTTCCAGAATGATGGTTGGAAATCGTCAACGCGATGGGTACAATAGGTGGGGGGCACTGACCCTACGGGGAGGCTTGTACCGTGACCTGCGATGGCCTCAACCACAGTTCCCGCCAATTTTGTTGTAGCTGCGGTCCGGTCATTCAGTCTTGTGATGTTTGTACGTGTGCCTTCGGGCGGGTCGGAGATCAGTAATATGACTTACTATTAGAGTTTTGAAATTTTGCACCTTTTCTATGCCAAAACACTTTTTGGTATTTTCGGAATCTGATTAAGAGTTAATCATTAACGGTCATTACTTAAAAACAAATTTTCAAAAGCTGTTTTTGATTAAATTTATTAATAAATTTAGTCATCATATATATCTTTTTGCGTCACTATTCATGAAACCTGAAATTAGTCGAAATTTCAGTCTTATACGAACAACAAATGTCAAAAATATCTGAATTCCCGAAATATTAATACCTAGCCATGTTTGTTGACCAGCGTTTGATCGGAAAATTGAATACATGGGCTGTTAAACAATCTGTCATGAATCTATTAAAATTTTTATCGAGTTATTAGATATATAAAAATTTCATAAAATCTAGAAATTGTTAAAAAAATGAAATAGTTTAGCATATATACTAGGAAATTGGAATTGAGCATCTTATTTTTTTTATATAATGTTCAAAGAGAACAATTTCTTACTTGCACACACTTGTGGCTATATGAAAACGCTACTGGAAGCGTGAAAAACAATGTTCGATGGAAAACAATGAAATTAATTTGTATTTTCATTATAATAAAAATATTGTTATAAATTATGTATTAAATTTAATTTAACAAACTTTCAAAACTTTTGAGAAAAAAAATTGTACAGCAGTGAAAAAGGTTTTAGTAAAAGGTAATAATTTTTAAATTAATATAATCATATACATTTTATAGATATAATACATTTTTATTTCTCTATCATTTTCGGGAGAAAATAGCTAAAAAACGCCAACAAATTCTTTAATTTTAAAAAATAAATTATATTTTAATTAGTTTTGGGCCATTGAAAAATTGACCCTAATCCTATCTTAAACAACATGTATGAAAATTTCCCATCAAGATTGGACAAAGTGCAGATTTGTACAAAAGAACAGATAATCTCACATTTATCGTTTTATGCATAGAAAATAATATTTTTAAGCCATGAAATTGTTTTTTTTTTCATGATAATAAAAATATTGTCTAACCTGACATCTTTTTTTGAAATGTGTGTAATCGAATTTACAAAAGCATACCCAACTTATTTTGCCTTCAAAAAAAAAAAAAAAAAAAAAAAAAAGAAAGAAAGAAAGAAAAAAGAAAGAAAAAAACTTCTGATGCACATATTTTAAATTATGTTCGACTGTTGATGGAAGAATGCCAAATTTCCGACAAACATCAAATCATTTGCAGGAAGCAATGTGACCCATCATTCTTCTAAATAAATTAAATCCATCGCCAATCATGACGTTAAAGATTTAAAAAAAAAATTCTCTACGAACAGAACATTCCCCTATCGCAACTGTGGGCATTGAGGAAATTATAAAACTCACTTCAAGGTTATGAGATTAAACTTAATCTACTTGCATAAGAAAATGGAACAAAAATAACTCGCCACTGCATCACACGTGTTTAATTGTCGAGCTCATTTCATTGATTTGGTCATAATTGATTTTTTTATATCGTCAGAAATTATGGAAGGTACCGATTGTCAGGAATTGTTTATGTTTGTTATTTTAAGCTAAAAAATTGTCAACAGTTTTCTGTTTTAATTTAATGGGATTAAAGGAAATGTAGAAATACAGTAAAATATTGATAAAGTAATTTTTTGAAAATTATCCTTGTTTAGAATAATGAATAATTCAATAGATAAGATTGATAATATTGATTACATGTAGGGCATGTGCCAATAATGGTGTTACACCGGTAAAAGTCTTGTTACTTTTAAAATAAAAAACTGAATTTTGATGGCATAAAGTAAGCCTTGAAAAATAAGAAAACAAAGATACTATGCTATATAAACTGGGTGGAAAAATGGTACAGAAAAAAAGAAAAAAGAATTAAATAAGAAGTTAAATTGATAGAAAAAGAAGGGGAGGGGAATGAAAAAAAAAGAAGTAAATGTAAAAGAAGAAAAGTATTAAAATGCTTAACATAAAAGTAAGAAAAATGAAAAAGTAAAGGAAGAAAAAGAAAAGAAAAGAGAGTGACGAGAGAAAAATAATAGAGTTCACTGTTATTAGAAATTCAAAATACCTCATATCAGGTCAGAGTTTTGTATTCGAAAAATAAGAAATAAACCGCTTATACACCTAGAATTTTTTATCTTCGCTAAAGCCTGAAATGTAAAACGGCCTTCTTCACTATCCCCGAAATTTTGCTATGCATTTAATAAAGTGCTTTTTGGTGACATTATGATTGACGTAATAAAAATATTAAAATGCATATCCTATTCTATTTTAGCAGTGGCAATCTTAGCTGCTTTATCCACCGCTTCATTCCCAACTATAACGGAGGATAAAGTAGCTGAGATTGCCACTGCTAAAATAGAATAGGATATGCATTTTAATATTTTTAATTTTTATCCACAGCTTCATTCCCAACTATACAGCAGTCGACCACAACAAATCCTGTCGATATTGCTACGTTCAGTGGTGGCGGGGTGATCGGCTGTATGAAAGAAGAAGAAGCTATACGATGTAGACTTTAAAATATCGCAAAGAGACTGCCTTATCAATACGCTTCTTGAAGTCTTCAACCATATCATTCTTCGGATACAACTTTTGTAGAATCTTCAGAACTTTTACAAATGAATAGATGTCTAATATCCATAGGTATATTATACTTATTCAAAATTAGACCTTTTTATACAGCAAGAGAAACCAAAAAATTATCATCATGTTTGCATTGAATCTTCTCCGTGAAATTATTGAAAAAATACAGAGATTTGCTTACATATAACCATTAAGCTTGCAACCATCTATAAGAAATAAGCGAAATCTGCTGGAGTATGAGAAAAATCTTGCTACACTGAAGAACGCGGGTTAAGGGTGAAACAGAGAATCACTGGCACATGCGATCTTAAAAACTTTCCATTAATGCACCCAGGAAATTGATATCTATTCTTTAATATTTTATGTTAAACATGGCCAGTTTATATAGAGTGGGGATTTTTCGAAAGACTCTTAAACTTATTTTTTAATTTTAGTCATTATTCTTAAACTTTAGTTATACATGGAGACGGCAAAGAACTAAAATTTCACTCCCATATAAATTCGTGAAAAAAATATTTCAAGTATTCTGAATATAAACAGTAAAATTAATAAAAAAAGGTATGTTGACCATTTTTATTCCACTTGTGAAAGAATTGTACAAATTATTACTTCAAAAAATTTGGGGGAAAAATGAAATTTCGATTGCAAACAACATTCAAAATTTTTTGTCAAAATTTAACTCGTATGCGTTATCTACTTGGTTCTTTATCTATTCTTGAGCATGTGAAATTAATAACTCAATATGGCAGCAACTTGATAAATTAATTTTGATGGCTATTCTTTACTCCAAAATTGAAAAGTTTGACTCAATTTTGTGTCAAAATACGAAGAATTTTCCTGCCTCTCAGTTTAATTTCATTGTTAAATTGTATATGTGATACCGAAATCTGTCTTATTACAGTTGTGTATAGTTATTTTAATTATTATTATATATTTTGTGATTTCATTTTCTTAAAATATTTATCTTTTAATATAGAGATAAAATTATCAAAATAATTTGAATATGGGTGAAGTTGTGATTATCGGTGAAGAAATCTGAGAGACATTTTTCCATTCTAGCTTGGATATGCGCCAAGACATATATCTTCAAAAAAAAAAAAACTGTCTTTCTAATTAAAGTCGATTCAATTTAACGAATCTTTATAACGAGCCTGAGACACTGACTGATGTTTTCATATAACGCAATTTTTCATGCAGCGCAGCGGACAATAAAACGTATTAATAGCCTGCACTGAAGAATTACATTTTCTAATTGGGCATTACTTCGTTTCCTTCCTCGTTGCCAACTTCTGCTACGTAGTTATTTGTTTTTGATGCTATCCTTTTAGACGTGGCAGTATTTATCAGTTTAAAGAAAATGGGGAAAACAGGGATGTGTGCTATTATGATGTCTTTCAAGCTGTACGCTTTCTTTTATTTAAAATGCTACATTTTTTTTAAAAAAAATTATGTAGTTTTTGATAACATACAGAGAGTTAACGATTAAATAATAAGAAAAATAATAATTTCAAACATGTTGCTTTATATTGTATGCATTATGCAGAAAAGGAGGTAGTGTCCTTGAAGGTTTCCCGTATCTTGCCTATTTCATAATAAAAGTATTATACCCTAGAACAAAGATTATGGACTTTGACCCAAAACACCATAAGTGCTCAAATTTACATTTTCACAGTTTATTCCACTCATGAATACCCCCCCCCCCAACTCATAATAAAGATAAGCATATGATACATATATTCTTCTAACATACAGTAGATTTATATATCAACCGCTGTTATGGCATAGGTAAAGTCATACTACTTTGGTTAAATAATTTGAATTAAGGTATCAAGTGACGCTATTAGCTAAATGCAACAAAACAAATCTTGAGAAAAACATGCTTCGAATTTTATAGCAAAAAAGAATTTCAATTGTAAGAATGAAAGAATATTAAAAGAAATTAAGATATTTCACAGCTTAAATGCCAACTCTTCTGACACTACTCAAAAAGTAACTGCATGCCTAAATTGTTAGCTTGGGTCGTCACGAGTTGAGTTTCTTTTTAAACGTTACCTTCGTGTTTAAAATTTGCAGATGCTCCAGATATTCTTTAACATGTATTGATTCAGGTCCAGTGATCTAATTAATACATAGAGTATTCAGTCTAGCATAATATACATGATACATCGTGTATTTGACAATAAGTATGCTCTCCTAAACTTACTAACATGCTAAAATTCCTCAACTGCATGATTTCATATACAGCAAATTCAAATAGCCCGTTAAATAATAGCAATTGGTTTAATGGATTTACATCATGATACTCTACTTTTATAGCTATTTCGTCTTGGCGATAAATTGGGCGTAAATTTTTTCTTGGAAAGAGAGAGTTCTTTCAAGGTTTGGCGAAACCCAGTACTTGAGAAAAGGAAAATTTAGTTCTCTCGTTTCCAATTTACCTTTTTCCAGATCGTAAAAGACAGATAATTGCTCTAGAGTTAAGTTTCAGAAATGACCGAGTTATTGAACGCGTCGAAACAGACTGAACTCTGAGATATCTATAAATCATGCTATTAGTATGCTCTTGTAGTCAATTGTGAATGAGTTTTCAGTTATATAAGCGAATTTCTTCTCATATTCGAGTTTGTGAATTTTTTTCTCGCATATGTAATGCATATAAAGTACAGTAATGGTCAAAATATTCCAACTCGGGCTTTTGACGAATCTCCACCCTTTGGGAATCAATCAGTCTCAGAAATACATTTTTGGAAAATGTCATCTGTCTGTGATAAACGTAACTCAAAAACGCTATGATCTAGAACAGTGATTCCCAAAGTGGTCTATATCGACCCCTAGGGGTCTATGACAACCTGCAAGGGGTCTACGTCAGCGAAAAAAAAATTTGGGGGTCCATGAAATGAAAATGGGGATCCACGATAGTAAATCTCAACACATACACTGATAGTACCTATTTACTCAGAACTAAGTACAAACGAAGAACTTAAGGTTCAGTTTAAAAACGGATATCAGCAATTTTGGCTTCTTTGCAACATGCCCGTTACTTATCCCGTATTATGGAATATAGCGAGGAAATTTTTAATCTCCTTTCCATCGTCATACCTAGTGGAAGAGGGGTTTAGCGCTGTTACTAATCTCTTAACGAATAAAAGAAACAGACTGGACATCATTAGCCGAGGAGATTTAAGATTAACCCTTACAAAATTGACTCCAAATGTTGATAATTTATTGTTAAAGCATCAAGCTCATCCTTCTCATTAAAAATATTGACTTTTTGCTTATGTTAGTTTATTTTATGTTTATTTCATGTTACATAGATTTTACATAACAGATACGAAATTTTATTTTGAGTAGTATAAATTTAAATTCAATTAATAAATGTATAAATTAACATGTGTTTTTACTTTAAGTTTTTAACAGTAAACTTCACTACAGTTAGAAATTTACAGGAAATCAATATCAGGTAAGTAGGGGGTCTATTCAATACGGAAAAACATGGCAAGGGGTCTACGACACAAAAAAGTTTGGGAAACTCTGATCTAGAAGAACAAAATTCGGCATACGGTCTTTACACAAAACTTGCAAATTTCTATCAAATTTTGAGTAAAATCTGTTAATATAAGTTAAACCGATATTTACAACATGAATAGAGCTATATGGATAAAAATCAGTACACAGCTTTAATATAGAATGCAGACACCAGTCGAATTTTAAATCAAATCCAACTGTGGATTGACTGCTTGTTTTTCTGTACTTTAAGAAATATGCAAAGGCGATAATTGAAAAACTAGGCGATTTAAATGTATCAAACTTGTTACGGGATTTTGTGGCTAGAGGTGCGATTTTGTTTCAAATTTTTGTTTCAATAAATTGAGAAAAACACGTCTAAAATACAAATTTAATGTTTGGATATTATTAACGCATATCCGGAATTAATCGCTAAATAACTAACCGAAGATGTCGGATAAATTCAATAAAAGTGCTAAATTCACACCAAAAGGTTTATATATCGTGATTAGTGTTTGCCATTGTCATGTAAATCATTCTCTAGCACGACAAATTTAATAGAAAGTAAGCAAGAAAGTTTCTGGAAGACCATTCTAGCAGATTTTACATTAAAATTATTTTAATCAACAGAATTTGCGTTATTATATATGTTTTCTTTCACAAATGAAAATGAATACATCGATACATCAATATTTGTAACCAACTATACATGTAAATCTCAGTTTCCTTCAGCTGCTCACATAGGATTCCATACCGGGAGGAATCTTAGAGATAACAGATTAAATGCAATCCTTCTAGATTGACAAGGAAAGTAATAATGTACATGATATTTTCGCTCGTACTTAATAAACTCATTTTATTGTTATATTGCTTTACGCAGCTGCAAAGAGAATTTAACATCCTTAAGACTTATATAATTGCAAGAAAAATTTTCATAATCTTTTGATGCTTTCATTAACTTAAGGAAAACTATAAGTAATTTATTATTATTATTTTAATTCAAATCTATTTGGTAACAATTTATTAACTTTTTATGAAATAAAAAGGTAAAAAATTCCTCATTTGGGATTTTCTACTCTTTTTTTAGCCTCATTATGAAGGTTGTAAAGCAAATTTATTGCATCTAAATTCTAAATTAATAATAATGATGAAGGGAATGATGTCATAATTGCATGGTTTCGGTTTAGTTATATTAACGTCCCGTTTAAAGCAACACGGGGGCTATTTTAGGACGGACCTCGTAATTTTGAACCAAGATCAGATGACGAGGACGACACCTGAACTGGCACCCCCTTCTCCACACCACACCACATCAGCGGGAGGACGTTTGGCCTGACAGATTTAACGTGCAAGAGACCCCCTCACACGACGGTTCTTTGGTGGAATCGAGTCTCGAACCTGAAACCCTCCGGTTCCGAAGCCGAGACTTTACCACCGGGCCACCGCGGCCCCGTCATAATTGCATGAGAAGCAC
This sequence comes from Argiope trifasciata, assembly GCA_026543055.1. Taxonomy (NCBI): domain Eukaryota; kingdom Metazoa; phylum Arthropoda; class Arachnida; order Araneae; family Araneidae; genus Argiope; species Argiope trifasciata. The sequence continues at coordinate 5,829,588 of JAPMOQ010001131.1, read as the reverse complement.
AATTACGCATGCCACTTATTGTAGAATTTTGGATTGTTTTTACACTGCTACACATTATTTCTGCAGGAAAGAAGAGCAGCGAATTACAACTGCATGCTGACATGCAACAATAAAACATAAATTTATTCATTTATTGATTGGAGAATTTATTGTTTTATTAATGGACTTTGGCGACCGGCTAGCCGACAAGTTATTATTGTCGGTTATATTTATTTTTAAATAAATCTTTTCTTTATAATCTGATGTTTATTATTCTTTCAATAATTTTTTGGCATGAAGTAATCCTAAATTTTAAGGCAGTACTATTTAAACAGCTTAAATGCCAGATATATCAGCAACTTTTTTTTCTTCTTATTATTGATATGGAATAAGAACAGAATCGTTCTTTTAATTTCAAAAATTAGAGAATATATTAAATATTCGATAAAACACTATTGTAGCAATATCCAAGCATATTTCAACTAAAAGTTATTGAAAATTATGCAAAAAATATGTATTAAAATTTTTAAATTTCCAGGAAAAGTTGTACAAGAATGAAATTTGTATCATTAAAAAGGCAATGAAACAAAAGAGAAAAAGACAATTTTACAAAGGGTTGCAAATCAGTTTTGCAACAATATCTTACGCTAAAAAACCTCGCTTAATACTTAATTAACTAATGTTTTTATCAAAATTAAAAAAATCATTTCGAGGTGCATATTTCCACTGGCTTCAGGCAAATTGGTAATTCTAAATCAAAAGCTGTGGTGTGTAGTTCTCGATACTTACATTATTGGTAGAAATATATGCCGACTAAAACTTATTTTAATAATATCAATATTTTTTATTTTCAAAATATAGAACTAACATTCTACGTGTAGAAATTCTACGTATTAACATTACACATGTAGAAAATTCTTCTAGTAATAAAGTTAACTCGCATGTCCATGTTTGTGTGTAGATGCACTAATGGCCAAATTCATATATAGGACATCACACTGAAGGTGAAAATGTGCACCTTGGAGTGTTTTTAAAAATTTGATTAAAAATTAATCTGGATTTTGGTAGGTTTTTTTCTCAAAAAATACCGAAATTATAATTGTATATAAATGTATTTTACACAGTTTCAAAATTAAATTTTTTTAATATTAATACCAGTTTAATAATTGTACGAATTTGTCTTGAATTTTAACAATTTTTTTAAAAAATATTCCTTGTGTAATATCCAAAAATATATAAAAGTTCTCTTTGAAATTTGAAACTTTTTCATTGCTTCTATTAAATAGTGGAAAAAAGAGATTTACAATACAGAAAAATTTAGAATATATATAAACCACGCATTTTTATTTTAAATACCTCTGTGATTCCATTGATTTTCTCCACAGGAGACATCTATGTACTGAAAGACCAGAGCTTTTGAAAAACTATTAAAATAACATGATTTTAATATCTGACAATTTGTGGGAATCTTGAAAGTTATATCTAAACAATTTAACTGAAATTAAATATACTGAATATCACTAGCGTATAAGTTGGTCGCTAAAACTGACTTATATGTAAATATTATAGGATGTTAATTGACGGTAAAAAATTTGTTTGTGTAGTGAAGAGAAACTCATGGTGTTGTACAGATGAAAACACTGATTTTTGGGAATCATATTTTATTGAGATTTCCTCTAGATTCCACATTACAAAACATCAAATTACACATACTTAACATGGAAGAATGAAATATCACATAATTTCAAGCCGGCAAAATAGCTATCACGGAATCTTACTTTCTAATACATCATCACAGTCTACTAACAGAAAGGCATGAAGAGAACTGTATAAATATTCCGTTTCAAAGTGCCATTTAGGGGCAGGTGTGGAGAATAGACACTAGATATATATACCACTGGTTACATGTTGAAATATTTGTTCCGATTAAGATTTCAAAATTAAACTGAATTGAATTTTGATAGCAATTTCATACATTTTTTAGATAATCGTTCATCACATCAAATTCATTTTTTTTACTTCCTGTTTCTTTATCGACAAAAGCTTATTTTCTCTGACGATTTCTTATAGATTCATATTCGCGATCCAAAAAAGTAACTTGTTATTGCTTTTGTAAGACCTTGCTCAGCATATCGAATTTAAATTTTCATATTCTGTTTCTTTCTTAATTTATAAGCAATGATAGATAACAGACGTTGATTATTTTCTTTTAAGGACTGATTCATAACAACAACAGAAAATGTGTGTGTTTTATTGTTGCGTTTAAAAATCTTTTTCTACAGCTCATACTTAATATATTTTACTTGATATTTTATATATATGTGTCTAGTTCTTGATAACTGCTGTAAATTAATTTTCATTTTTAAATAAGTTTTTTGTTACTTTAAAAAGATTTGTTTAGCACATCAAATTCAGCGTTTCACTTTCCATTTCTTTACCTTAGAAAATTAATTTCTTTTGAAATTTTTTTGTAAATTAATATTTATGATTCAAACAAGTCCTTTTGTACTTCTCACGCTGCTTTTTATTCACGGTTTCAAGCGATGAAAAGCACAGAATGCAATTAATAAAAATAGTTACTACTTTTTATATTTTCTTAAAGAATAGACTTCGAGCTATTCTTTTGTTGGTACTCCTTCGTCCATATTTTGCTGTAATAATATATATTGCTTTTCCTCAATGCGCAAATTGAAAAATGTTCTAAAAAGCTGTTGCAAGACTATTAGACAAAAACTCCTATTTCTTGTAATTATTCGTTATTTAAATACTGATAATAACTAAAAGTTCATAATGGTTTTCAGTCAAAGACTAATTGTACCTTAGTATTCGGTTTGAGAAATATGTTAGCAATTTTTTATTTCTTCTAATATAAATTCAGAATTGATTGAGACGAAATCATCTCTGATATTTTGAAGATATCAGAATATTCAAGAAAATTCATTTAATTTTCAGAAAATTTTCTAACATTATATTGAATTTGTCAGACATCTTTCCTGCGCTGTTTGAATTATAATAAGAAATAGAGTTTAAAAAATATTTTAATCAGTGTTGATTTGCAATAAGGTGAGTGCTTACTGACACTGGCAACAAAGCAATCATTTGGTGACAAAAATGAAGGCTCTCGGAAACACTGGAATCAAGGCGATTTCTCTATTAAAACTTGAGCTTTGGAGATTCTTATAGGTTTTTTGACGCCTAACCTAACCTAATTAAGTGAATAGAATAAACCGGGTGAATTCTTTCTTTAGAGGGTTAATCACAAAACAAGCTCTTTCGAGGCATTGTGTTGTATATTTTGAGATTTGCTGCTTGCGTGTGTATCATTGATTTCTATTAGTTCTTTTTTGTGCGCATTTCTTTTGTGTTTTTCTATCCATTTTTCATGTGTTTTTGATAAATACTGTATTTTTATTTTCTATCGAGCTTCACTGTTCAAGAACATACAATATTGTTAAAGGCGTATTATTAGCAAAAAAATATTACATTACCTTTTTTTTTTAGCTCAAGAAGTATTAAAAATTCAACATACAATATTCAGCATTGGTGCAATTTTAATATCTCACTTATGTAATTATTTAAAGTACAATGCTGCTTAGAAATATTTAATGTTTCTTAATGTCTTTCAAGTAGTTACGCTTTTAAAACCTTATGCATTACATCCGGTTTATTACTTGTAATGCCAGATACAGATGTCAACAACGGAAATAGATTAATATACACAGCTGTCACGCAAATGCAACTTTCATTTTACATTTAAAAAAGCAAGGAACTGCAGGCAAACATTCGCGATTGATTCCTCACTTTAGCAATCGAAACAAGTTAAAAGTCATCTACAATTCTGGATCTATCTGGTGCACACTGAGCATCATCATTATTTAAATGCTTGTTCGTTTGCATGACATTTGCATCTGAAATAATTAGTGGTAATCATTTCCATCAATTTAAGTTAATATCGAAGCTATGGGAGCGTGTTGTTCAACAATGCAGAACAATGCCTTTTATTAAACATTGTGCGAGTAATATGTTTAATGTTTAAAATTTTTAACCAGAAACGGATGAACTATTGAGATAAATAGTTTAAAATTATAGAAGTCATTTCTGAATTTTATAACAAAAATTTAAAACTATATATTTGTAATTTATTGAAAATTCTTCATTTCGTTAACAAAGTAAACATTCTTCGGTAAATTATTTCTCATTTTTTAGGCTTTTTTTTATTTATATTTTATATATTTATATGGATATTCGATGAAAACAAAAAGATGGAATTATCTTGATATCTGTATCATTTATGCGAAATCTAAGTTGAGTGGCAACATGCAAATAATTAAATACGTTAATTGAAAATACGTATTATATTTTAAAGTTCTTTTGGAATTTATTGTTTATGTTGGAAGTAATGGACATTTTTCAATAAAGCAGATTTTTTTTTGGAAAATTATGATAAATTAAAAACAAATTATTTGTTTGATTAAAAGGTTAATCAATCCTACGAATTATTGTGCGTCATACACTTTTTTTTTATCATGTTTTGAATTATTTTAAAATTAAATAAATTTGATTAAATTAATTTAATTAAAATTGTATTGATATAAAATTAAGTGAATTAAAATGTAATATTTTATTCCAGAAAAGTGTACTTGTTAAATTTTTAACTTTTGATGAGTATTTCTTGAAAATAGCAATCGAAATTAATATAAAAGTATGTGCTAGATTCAAGTTTAAAATGGCTTTATCCTTCTCACACTGAGATAATTTTTTTTCAAAAATTTTCGAAATTCTTCCCATTTTATCTCCCGTAACAAGCCTATTTTACACGAAATATCTATACTTATCTATACTTTTGAACACATAAATTAAAATTAAAAATTAAGCCACAGAATAGATATAAAAATTGAAATGCTGTGATATTTTTAAAATATTAGCGTTTATTTTGTTAGATAATCATTTCTAAGCGATCACAAGAAAAAAATTCGAAATTATATGTCATAATACGAAAAAAATTAGCAATTTTTACATGATAGTATACAAAGCACTTTAAAATGCAATTTAAATTTTGCTTTTTTGTAACATCCAAATGTATATAAGCGCTTTAAATTAAATTATCAGTAGGATTTTCGAAATTATTTAATTAATTTTTGTCTTTATATAGTAAATTTACATATAAATTGAAACAAATATTATTTGACTTGCTCTTTTGCACTTGACCAAACTTTTTTGAAATGAATTTCGTTCAAAATTTGATAGAAATTACAAATTTCACATAAAGAACTTATACCTAATTCTAATAAGTCTACACATTTTCAAATTTTCTTGATCATTAACAAACATAAGGCTAAAAATGCGTTTCTCGCACTCAGAGAAGCCTAAAACCGGAAAAAAAGTTATCAAATGAGAATGAATTTTTTGTCTATCTCTGTGTTATCTTTTTGTAAACAAGAGAGTTAAAAAGATTTTATTAAATTTTATTTACCAGATAGAAACCTCACTGGGAAACTTAACAATTTAAAAACAAAAAAGTTTTCAGTATCTGCCTCTTTTACTAGTTAATTATATTTGCTCACCTTTCCTTAAACTCTCTTTTTACGACATAACAACAAGATTTGCTGTCACACGCACATTTTGTAGCGAATAAAATTTATCTCTTCATACGCAAGTTTCCAAACAGCTTCTTTTTCTTGGTTTGTCTTCTTGATGACCGGGAGCAGGAAATGTTGTTCAGATGTTTTCTGTTCAATGGTCTTTGAATTTTCTAGTGGATTGACAGGTTTAATTGGAGGAAGAAAAAGTGGTCATTTTCTCGACAGGTCATGAGAATACTCTACAGAGATCAGAGGCTTCTATTCATTTTCGAGGGGAAAGTGCCATTTTATTTATTTATTTATTGCATCATTGATAACTAGCTCTTTCCAGGAATAAATGAATAGATTCCTTATTAGGTAACATGGTGTTAAGTATAAATATGAGGAAGGTAAAAACAATAACAAATGTATAAGGTTTACTGTCAGATTTTCTTCATTTTTTTCTATATATAAGCATTTTTACTTTCTCGTATAAATAGTTCAAGGAAAGTATTGGATTTGTCAGAAAATTTTGAATACGAGAATTTGACGAATTTCCATGTATTTGACCACCCTGAGTCCGAAAAATAACTTTGCAGAAAATATTCATTTGTCTGTCATTCTGTATCAAAGGTAACTCAAAAACGCGTTAAGTTAAAAGGATGAAATTGAGTATACGATCTTCATACCAAAATTGTAAATTTCTAACAAATTCTGAGCAAAATATTATCAGGGTAAGTTTGACCATTCAGCAGTTCGAATATGATTTACCACGATAATTACAAAATGAAGACAGCTGTATAAATACTCGATACATAGAATTAACATCTATAGACACCTATAAAAGTTAAAGCTATTTATAACAAACGCTGATAATATTTTGGTATGCACTTTAGAAATATGTAAAAATGATAACTCAAAAACGCAATTACATCAAATCTGGTACTGTATTGTATGACTACTTGTGTGGTTCTGTAACAAATTTTTGTTTCAATCGATTAGGAAGGACGCATCTAAAACACAAATTCGATTTACGGCTTCAATTGATCGCCAAATAACTTACCACTATAGATTCCATAAATATGTGTAATTGAGGTTAAAATTTGATTTTCGTAACTATTGCACTCCGATGTTATGCAGGCATTCTCTCAGATTTGAAAG
>JAPMOQ010001131.1:5766698-5784184 GCA_026543055.1 Argiope trifasciata | reverse complement strand
TGAATTCCAATATACTTTATTGAAAAGACAAATATGTATGTTTGTTTCAAGAACAGGAGAATTTTGAGAGATATTTTGATGGAATTTCAAATAAAATTAGAGTGATCTTAGTCCCCTGATACTTAAAGGCGATCAAACCTTTTGGACAGTTGTTTCCCAGCTCGAGTTTGCCAGTTTTTATTTCAAACTAGCCGCCTTTGGCGACCAGCTGGTTCGCCATGAGTAATGCGTTCTAAAATTTCTAATTAAATCATATATTTTTTAGTCAAAATTTAAGAAATAGTTTAAGTTGAAAGATTTAGTTATTAGTAGTTAAAAAGTCAGGAACTTTATTTCGAAAAACTTTTTGAGTTTAATGCTCTAATAATTTATCGATTATGCTTCCAAAATATTAAAAATGTTTTTTTCGGTGATATTGCCAATATGTTGAATATGTTTTTTAAAGAAAGCGAAAAAGGGAAAAAATTATTGAATTAATAATACAGATATTGCAAACGATTATAGAAATATGCCATTAAGTCGGGATTTCAATGCATATCCTGTCTAAAATAAATCAGGTTTACTGTAAATAAAGATAATTTATGGAATTAATGATATAAATATTGCAAACGATTTCTTAGAATCCTTTGCCTTGCATTTATTTTTATAGAAGATATCACATTTTATGTTTATGTTATTTTATCCAGTCACGTGCTGAAAGTTGTATTGCTTTAGATTTATTTGCGATGATAATTTTTTTTATTTGAACTTCCGGCATTATTTTATTTTCTCTAGTCACGTGCTAAAAACATGGTTAAAATATTTCTTTAAAAACTCGTTAAAAATAGAAGCTTGAGTGATACATTAAAACACTGATAACATTAGAAAGCTAATTTTTTTATCTTTAAATTGATGTTAAAATCATGTTTGTCCGATAATAATTTCGAAAGTTATAGCGGAAAAACGTCGAAATTTCGCTTAAATTTCAATTAATTCAAATTCTAATTAAAAATTCAAAAAAGGGCTCCGAGGTGCACATTCCCGACATCCAAGGTATACATGTACCAAATTTGGTAGCTGTAGGTCCAACGGTCTGGCCTGTAGAGCGCCAACACACACACACACGCACACACACACACACATTGAGCTTTATTATAAGTATAGATGAAAGTTTACACTCTTTAAATATATCAACAATGATCGCTTATGTTTCTTTGTCTCCCATTCTTTCTCCCATGTTTCAATCTTTATTTCATTTAAGGGATCATTACCCTTAAAGATTTTATCAACGCTTCTCTGTCTCCATCACCGAGATAACCTACAAATAAAATATTGATATAGTTTCCAACCTCAACAACAGAATTGATTTTGCAAATTAATTTTTTACTTTGCATAGATCGCTAAATAATCGAAATGCTCTTCAAAACTCAAAATCCAATATTTTTTGTTGTAATAATATGCAATAGTTCAAATTAATAGTTTAGTATCATGAATATAATGCACGAAAAGGTAGTCGATGAAGCGAGAAACTGTAAGCGAGAAAATTACAATTGAAAAGTTTCTACAAAGATGCTATATTGTTTATTCAATCGTTCAAAAAGACGTTGTTCTTTACAAAAAGCATTTTGTTTTCATATATTTGAAAAAACTCCGCTTCATTTTTATAAGGGCATTAAAACTCGAACTTTTCCCAATTTCAGCACCTAGTTTTTATACTAATAATGCATTTAGCAATTATTTTGCAACTGTTATAAAACTTCTAATTAAAACTTCGGTGAAAATTACTTTCATTAAGGGGATATCTCCACACGTAACCAGTTAAGAGAAAATAAAAAGTAAATCGTTCATATCCGAGGTACAAATACTTTTATTGATATTTTATTTGTTACCGTTTATACCCGAGAAAAGCACTTCTTCCATCTGACATTTAAAGCAAAGTTCAAATATTGAATAAAGCTTGCGTGCGAGGATCTATCCAGTTACTTTAAGCTTTCATATGAATGTAATAAGAATTAGGAATCAATAAGCGCTATTGCAAACAATCAACAAACTAAAGATCAAAAATATTGTTCAACGAGAAAAATCGTAAAAATGAAGAAAAATATTCTTTATTTTCTAAAAATCGAGCTTTAATAAATATTAGTAGTTATATATTATATTACATTATATAAACTCCCGTCATTCTCCCGTATTTTACTCCCGTTATTCTTTAACCCTCTAAAAACTGGCTTTAAAAAATCACTATTTAAATCTAGCATTTAGAAACAAGTTCAAATACATTTGAAACAAAATGAACTTCTGCTAATATGCTTCTTATAGTAAAAGGCGGTCATAAAATAATTTCCTAATTATAAAATATTATTAAGAGCCATTAAATACAATATTGTAAATTTTTCATAGTGAAATTTTCTAGTTTTTAGTTCTTTTAATCCAAGGAATAAGGCAACTAATGCAGAAATGGGAATGCTTTATTCGATTGTTATTAAAATGGCGCCAAGAAAGGAAAACGTTCAGTATGTTCACTGATTCTATGAATTCAAACGGTAGTAACTATTCATTGTGAATTTTGAATTTATATATAGCATACTGATCAACACAAAGTTTAAATCATAGATGCTGTGTAGCGTGGAACGATCGACACATTGGGAAATATTTGGCAAAAATTAGAATATCGCTTGTATCCCATGGTTCCAACGCACTGCATGTTTCTTATTTTCAAATAAAGCCACATGTTTGAAATAATTTTCCATCCATAGATAAATTAGCTATAGATTATATCAAAATTGTTCTGTGATTCAGAAAAAAAGACACTGAATAAACATTTTTTTTAATTCCATGCAACCTCTCAAGATTATAGTAGGAATTTTTCTTTTATAATCTAAAACTTCAGTGTTCAAACAAAAGAAAAAATTCAAATAAAAAAAGAACAACTAGAGTCTGTCGGATTACTTTTTTGATTTGAAAATAAATTATCTATAATGATTTCCAATTTTAAAATTTCATTCCATGGTGAAGCTAAATTAATATTTCTTTTAAGAATTCCCATACCATATTAACATGGAGTATATTTAAAGCATGATTAAAATATTTATTTAAAAAAATGTATGTTATTTAGGGCGGTAATTAAGGTTTTAAAAACGAATCCCAATTGAACTTAATAATCTTTGTAGGATTCTTCCTAAGGTTATAAATAAATAATAACTTCGATTAATCATTCCATTATTTCTTATAGACTAATACAGAAAAAAATTTATTCATGATATTTTTCAAAAAGTATTCCTTTCTTATGAAATTTTTCGTCTTTTTTAGACAAATAATTGATCAAAATTAAGAAATTCGTGTGTAAAAACAATAAATTTTTTTTATTTATTTAAATTAAAATATTACACAAAAATATCACCATAAATGGTAAAATTCCTTCAAACAAAACCAAAACCTCGCCATTTGGTAAACAAAATATTTGGAATAATGTTGAAACACACATCATTATCTTAAAAAAATACGAAAAAAAATACAAAGTAAATCTTTTACAAACAAACATACTCGCAGGCTAGTGAAAAAAAAATAGGCGAAAGTGTTGTTTCTTCAGGCAGGTCAAGTCCGGAAATATTTCCACTGGCTGTTCGCCATACAAGGATTGCCATCTAATTTCTAGATACATAAAAAGTGACTTTGACCTACAAAAGGAAGAAAAAAAGAAACAACTGACAGTTTCGTCTGGCTCATGACCACTTGACGTTATTAGGTTTATCTTTCAGCAAGCATGCGGCTGAAAAGGATGAATTGTTGAACTAGGTCGAAGCGTCTCAGTTTATAAGTGCAAGGTAAGTTACGTTGGGCATACGTTGAAAGGCATGGTAATTATGAATCTTTGAAAGGAAACAGAGAAAAAATAGTCACAAAAGGTATGAGAAGTATGAATCATTTAGATCCTTCGGAGTTTAAAAAGGGGTCAAGTATAAATGATTTCTGAATATAGATACATGAAGTAATTCTTATTGAATTATAATGCACTGAAAATGAAGTACGAGGCCAGACAAAGTTAGGATCCACCCTAATTATGATCGATATCAAAAATAAATTTAACAAACCGCTAGATAGTAAATGAACGCTTTTAGATAATTAGTTTAAAAAACACCTCAGCTTCTTAAAAGTTCTTTTTTTGGTAATATACTTTTCGTTTTGAAATTTTTCTATTTTGAGTGAAATCTTTTTAATTACTTTGTTTGCATCAAAAGCAAACTATTGCAATTTGATTTTATTATTTAATCTTCCAGTTGTTTATCCCGCGATTTCCGCGATATCACCCATTTCCTATTTCATCCCGCGTTTTTCGCAGTTTATTGCGTTTATTTTTACGATGACAGATTTTTACTACATCATATTATGGTATAGTATCGGTTCACTTTGTTTAAAAAAATATTTGAACTTATTTGCAAGTGTTGCATCTTAATTCTGATTTTAAAATTGTCGCTGTCGGAGGGTCAAATCAGAAGGAAAATCATGATGAATGTTGAAAATTTGTTTTTAAAAATCAGAAAAGAGAAATATTGAAGATACATAAAAAAGTTTCTTTTTATTTTATCCCATTAATATAATATTACTTTAATTAGAGTTTGTCAAAACTTTATAAAACTTTTCCCGATATCACGGTCAAGTATCATCGCTTCTTTTTCCTTTCTGAACTACCGTGATAATTATTTTTTTCAGTATATTATTTTCGCCATGCAACATTACATTAAAGACGTAGAATGTAGATTAACGAAATCTTTTTTCTATACACGAAAGATTTCTTATAACATTATTGCGCGATTTTTTTTTTTGAATGTAAATATTTATCTTCTACCTATATATTGCAACTCAACTTCTAATAGTTTTATTATCTTCTCAAGATACGTTGAATCCTTTACAGTATAGATCAGTGATTCCCAAAGTGGTCTATATCGACCCCTAGGGGTCTATGACAACTTGCAAGGGGTCTACGTCAGCGAAAAAAAAATTTGGGAGTCCATGAAATGACTGGAGGAACTGACAGAACTAAGTACAAACGAAGAACTTAAGGTTCAGTTTAAAAACGGATATCAGCAATTCTGGCTTCTTTGCAACATACCCGTTACTTATCCCGTATTATGGAATATAGCGAGGAAATTTTTAATCTCCTTTCCATCGTCATACCTAGTGGAAAAGGGGTTTAGCGCTGTTACTAATCCCTTAACGAATAAAAGAAACAGACTGGACATCATTAGCCGAGGAGATTTAAGATTAACCCTTACAAAATTGACGCCAAATGTTGATAATTTATTGTTAAAGCATTAGGCTCATCCTTCTCATTAAAAATATTGACTTTTTGCTAACGTTAGTTTATTTTACGTTACATAGATTTTACATAACAGATACGAAATTTTATTTTGAGTAGTATAAATTTAAATTCAATTAATAAATGTATAAATTAACATGTGTTTTTACTTTAAGTTTTTAACAGTAAACTTCACTACAGTTAGAAATTTACAGGAAATCAATATCAGGTAAGTAGGGGGTCTATTCAATACGGAAAAACATGGCAAGGGGTCTACGACACAAAAAAGTTTGGGAAACTCTGGTATAGATGATATGAAATTTGTAAACGTTTTAATTTAATTTTTCTTTTTATTTGAATAATTTTTACTTCATCATTTTTTAATTTAATAACCATACAACTTATCTTTAAAAATACTCTTATTGTATTTGTTATTAAAATGTCCTATCGCATCATTTTTCTGTTTATTCACATCAATATTTCCTTTTTTTTTTGTTTATATTTTTGCATCCATAATTAAAAATATTTTGATGTGATAAGGCAACATTTTTTTAAAGTGGGCAACACACAGAGATAGAAGATATTATTTTAAATACAGAATAGTCAAAGGTGGTTTTAGATACTTTGAAGCCCTAGGCGATGCACTTTATTAAACCCGTGTTTGATAATTTGGAAATTTAGCTTAACATTTGTATCCGATTTTAACTTAATCATTATACTACTTTATTTTATTTTAATATTTTTATATCAGTAATTTTGTGAGGATATATATTTTAAAATACATACATCATGAGAAAAAAGAACTAGATAAAAATTCTTAAAAATGAGCCATAATTATAAATTAAGGATTTGTTATTTTGAAATAAAAACGCCGTAATGATTATAATAGATTATATATAAATAAGAATTCCTAACAATTCATTACTTACAAGACTTGTGAATCAAAGCAGAAATGCAAAAATTAAATAAATTAATATTTTAATAAATCATAAATAAATAATTAATTATAGTTTAATTTATGATTTTAATTTATTCAATGCAAACACATTTTATAGCCCCAATACTTTACTAACTGAATTTGCATTTTTACTAATTCTTTTATTAGAGACTAATCTACCTATTTATGGCTCCTAAGTTTATCTTAGTGACCTTAGGTAATTTCCTAGAATGTCTAGTTAGTAGTCCATTTCGTTCTTTTTGTTTAATCACTAATTTTAGGTTAACTTTTTACCGTTACTTAGCAAAAATATTTAGGCTTTTTTAAATTTTTGAACAGTTTTTTTTTTAAATCTATGAGTTTGCGGCTTCCCATCAACTAAGTAGCTTCAGGCAGCTGCTTTGTATGCTGAATGAAAATCCGCCATTGAGAATAATATTATTTCTAATTCTGATATGAAAAAACTGTGATAGACAAAACCATATTATTTTAATAACTTTTAACTTTTCTCTGTATTATATGCCTAAATTCTCCTTTAGCTTAAAATTCCATAAAAATCAGGTTTGTACAACTATTTTTTCAGAAGTTACTATATATTTGGAAGGAGTCCAAAATCTTTAATTTATGAGGCAATTGAAATTCTAAATACAACTTTGAAAGAATACTACCGATATATATACGTCTATCCTCCTAAACTAATTTGTACCTTATTTGGTAGTAAAAATCATTTAAATTATAAAATGTTATCACAATCAAGTAATTTCTTTTTTTAAAAAAAAATTCTCAATAGAAGTCAAATATAAGTGATCAAATTCGATTTTTTTTTCAATATTAGCACAACAAAGTGCCTCACACACGATCATTGTCAAATATTGATAAACAACACAATTATCTATGTTTTAAGGTTTCTGTGAAGCGTTAATTTTTTTCAAAACCCTCTATTTAAAATCCATTTGGCTCGCCTTTGCAACGGAAATGCCAGTCAGGTTAATGGAGAAGGGTGTTAGTAGAGTCAGTCAGTGATAGTGGAGGCTTTTGCCAACAAAACTCCCACCAAATAAAAAATATCTCGAGAAGATTTCTTTTTAAAAAGAAAATGTTTCCACTTTTAAGCCTGTGAGCCAGAAAGGAAGGGTCTCGTGGGTTATTTTTCTTTAATATTTTCTTTCCCCGGACAGCATTTTGAAGAGGACGAAGGTATTTTCAACCATCTGAGGACCTCGATAAGGTCCTTAAAAGACTCCGTAAATAAACCTTGAGTGCTCCCCCTCTCTTTGAATTCGTGCGATGAAATGAATGACTAGCAACCTTACATAATTCAAACTCAGGTGAAATAATATTATGACGAATGAAGATGGATTTGTTGTATTTGTTTTGTGAGCAAGAACTAGTTCCCATATGATCTCATTAAAAGATATTTTTAGTTCTAATTTTTCATTTTCAGTTTAGTTATTAGAATAATTGATGTAATACATTTTTTCAGGTTGCAGCATTAACTAATTTAAAAGTCTGGATTGGTCACGATACCAGATGAATAGTAAAGGAAGGGCTAAATTAGTGAGATTCAGCACAAAGAACTAGTAATTAAAGACAGTACACTAGAAATAGAAACCTTACAAGTTCATAAACGGGTAACTAATATATTTTCGATGATTATTCTAACAAAATTAGACAGACATCTGAATAAGCTATTCAATCGAATAAGTTTTATGTTGCCATCACATTATTAAAAATTGAAATTATTCTATTACAAAATTCTATCCAATACCTAAAATTGTCTTGAGCTGAAAAAAAGTTATAACAGCAAACTTTTATTTCCTACAAAACTGATTCCATTTATTTAATATTTAAGTTTAATTTTATAATACTATTTCACTACTAGGTCTCCTATAATAGGTGTAATTTTCAAAAATTGTTTTGATTCAATTTTAATTTTTAAAAATTAGTAGCAAATTGTTACAAATTTAGTTTATGATCGAAATAACTATCAAATGAACTTTTTAATGAGCTAATTTTAAACAACCAATCAAATATTAACTAAAATGGATATTATTCATTAAATCCATGATTTTCTCCATTAAATCCATTTATTTCGTTCCAATAAATGTTTTTAGTTGCTGTAGATTTTAAAAAGTAATGGAAAAATCAATCTATATAAAATATAAAAAATAATTATTTGATGAAAAATCTCAGCTCCCTTTAAAAAATTTATTTTGAAAAGAAAAATGAATCAACCGAAAATTAAATGATGGAACGAAATATATTTCAGTAAATAAAGACATTTAGTAGATTTTTGACCCTCATTACTTTTAAAAATAAGCAAATTATACAGCTCTTATTTTCATAGTTAATCGACTCTGTCAACAATTTAAGACTATTAAATGTCAATATCAAATTATTGTCTTTTAAAATCCCGGGTTCTTCTAGCAAAGCTAACCATCTCCATGAATCTAAAAAGTCGATTGATAAAATTGGGTTCTCTGAAATGTCATCTTTTTTAAAATCCCAAATAATTAGGATCGTGAGAGGAGGGAATGCTTGGCTATGGCATTCCCGAAAGAGCTTCCGACCGTACTAAAAAGTAATCGCATTGGTGTGTCCATAAATAAATTATGAGAGTGTCTACTGCTTATTTCTGTTAAGTTTATTACTCTCGAATTGAAAAGCACTTTCAGGGCCTTTACTAAAGTACGTAGCATAAATCAGTGGAATTTTCCATGACTTTTTTTATTTCCCTTTTTTTAATTGGAGATTTCAGTGTACGTGAATACGTTGTCTGTATGCATGCTTTCTGCAGTAGTAGTCTTGACCGAGGCATCAGTTATCTCATAACCGAAACGTGGGATGTGATCGATTGAAAGTGGACGAAGTGTCACAAGGATAGCCAGTCGTAAAATCAAAGTCGTAAAATCAAATAAATGTTATGCTTCTAATAAATAGCAACGTTCCTAATGTTCTTAAAAAATGGTTAAAATCTTTTACATATGTATATGCTATTTAAAGTGAAAGAAAAATAAAGGAAATTAAGTAAAGGCCTCTTGCTTGGTAGTTTTTCTTTTTGCTGCTTAACAAAAAAGAAAAAAAAAGAATTAAACAAAGGTCTCTTGCTTTGTTCCTTTTTCTAAACTTTCTGGTGGTTATAACATTTGTTTTTTAGCATTACCAAGAGAAATTATATGATCATTTTATGACTGAAAGGAAATTATATGGCTGAAAACGTATTTCTCCAAAATATAAAGCACCGTCAGAAAATTTTATCTTAATGTCCAGTCTCACGAATGGTTTGAATAATCAGCATTATCTAAACAAACTTATTTGATATCATAATAGGTTCTATGCTGCCATTTCTACAAAGGATAAAGAGTAACGTGTTTGTCTGTACATTACTGACCAAACCATGTGGCATACAACTACCAATTTTCCCACCTGGAAGGTAAAAATTGGCGCAATGGAAGGATTTTTTGCAAATATAAATGGAATTAATATAAATCATAATTGGAATTAACTGAAAATTTGGCTGAATTTCGGTTTTTATTTCGAAACATTGTACCATTGTATTGATTATACCAATTCAAAAATTTTAATATCAATTAAAAATAGTGCATAATTTTACCAAACCTCGGGATTCTTTCCACAATTTTTTTGTCTACTTTCGATAAACAGATTACAATGTTGTCCTGAAAATCAAATCGATGTTTCATCAAATCTTTGATCGCATTATATTTTTCCAATGATGAAAACTAAATATCTATTCTGCTTAGCATTTGGGTTGTTTTCAAGATGAATAAAAAAGAAATTATAAATTACGAAATTTATAAGATAAATAAACCATACATTTACATTTTTAATTATATTACGGTATTATGAAACTGTGCTCCATTATACAGCATTTTGAACATCTATACTTATAATAAAGCTCAATGTATGTGTGTGTGTGTTGGCACTCTACAGGTCAGACAGTTGGACCTACAGCTACCAAATTTGGTACATGTATACTTTGGAGGTTGGGAATGTGCACCTCTGAGACCTTTTTTCGAATTTTTAATTAGAATTTGAATTAATTAAAAATTAAGCGAAATTTCGACGTTTACCCGCTATAGCTTCCGAAAATATTATCGCACAAACATGATTTTTACATCAATTTAAAGGTTAAAAAATTAGCTTTCTAATGGTATCAGTGTTTCAATGTGTAACTTAAGACTCTAGTTTTAATGAATTTTTAAAGAAATATTTTAACCATGTTTTTTTGAGCACGTGACTGGATAAAATAAAAGAAAACAATGATGGAAGTTCAAATAATAATAATAAAAACCTATCATCGTAAATAAAGTCTGAAGAAATGATACTTTTAGCACGTGACTGGATAAAATAACAGAAACATAAAATGTGATATTTTCTAAAAACATAAATGCAGCGCAAAGGTTTCTGTAATCGTTTGCAATATCTAAATCATTTATTCAACAAATCTTCTTTATTTATGGTAAACCTGATTGAATTTAGACAGGATATGCATTGAAATCCCGACTTAGTGGTATATTTCTATAATCGTTTGCAATATCTGTATCATTAATTCAATAATTTTTTTTCCATTTTAAAACGTGATGGTTTCTAAAAAAATAAATACAAAGCCAAGGTTTCTAAAATCATTTGTAACATCTAAATCATTTATTCAATATTTTTTTTCCTTTTTCGCTTTTTTAAAAAAAAACATATTTAATATTTTGGCAGCATCTCGAAAAAAAAAACATTTTAAATTTCAGGCCATCAATGCTCGAAATTACTTCAAGGCTAATGAATATGTGACTTAATTGAAAATTTTAGAGCGCATTACTCATAGCGAACCAGCTGGTCGCCAAAGGCGGCGAGTAATAAATAAAACATATTTAAAATAATATCTGACAATTTTACGAAATCAACGGTATGAAGTTATATGTAAATGGTTTAAATTAAATTAAATATAACCAATATCCTCAGAGAATGAGTTAGTATAAATTAATGTTGATCTGAAACGTCAATTATTTTCTGAGTAATAATCTAAGTTCAAAATATATTATCATTATTTTTACTCTTTTCTGTTCGATCTTCTGCGCTGAGAAAGATAAAATTCTGAGAAAGAAGCATGATAATGGATAAAAATTAAAATATTACCTTGAAATAATGAAGAAAAAAATCAATAAAGAAATCCGCGCTCTCTTCTTTAATATATTATAGATGTGTAATAATATGAATTTAATCTACATTCAAAAAGTAATTTCTTGGTCACTCACACTAAGGCTCCGCTATAACTTAATTGAATGGACTGATAATTTTCTCACTAAATCGAAACGGTCTGATGTCAAATTTTTCTCAAAAACTATAGAAGTCCATAATTTCTTCCTTTCTTTTTCTCTCTGTCATTGTATTCTCTGCATTGATCTCTACTATTTCATGAAATCATACATAAAATACGTTAAGGAACTATCTTGTTGTCAGTTTTTTCTCTGTTTGTCTTTCTATCTATTTATCTCTATCTATCTGTGTCAAATATAACTGTTCTGATTAAATAGGATAAGTTCGAACTCGAAAGCATATCTTCCTTCTTTTTGATAATACTGTGGAATATTCAATTTTCAACAGCTTGAGAAGTTCTTTGTTAAACCCATAACTATAATCTAAAATTTACATAGTTTCAAAAGGTAATTTCCACAAAATTTAGAGCATGCTAGCGTTTATTATAGAAAAATGATTTCTATTTATATGGCAACTTAATGATTGATGATAAAGAAATTGAACCCTAAAAAAGCATATGAAACCAAATCCTCGTTTAATTTAGAAAATAAAATAAAACTAGAATTTTTGTTTTTAGAAATAATTTTAAAAAAGTAGATGAGTTGAATTTATCCATGCTCTAAAAATTTATGACATTAATAAAACAAATATTCCATCACATTATTCTTAGCAATTTCATTTAAAAATTTATTTATGACACATCGTAGGTTTGCGCTTAAATTTATAACAAATCTTAAGTGACACAATGCAAATTTAAAAGATAAAGTTATAACGAATTTAAATGAAAAAAATTAGTCAAATTTATTTAAAAGAGAAACTGCAAATAGAAGACTTAAATATAAAAAGCAACATACTGTTTGATTTAATTGATTCTAAACTAAGAAAATAAAAATGAATTGGAAATAATATACTAAACAGATATTTTATATATTTATATTTAGCAATCAATTTTTTCTTACTGTCTTTAAAACTTTATTTTTATTTGGTTTCCTACAAACTAATACTACATTTATTTTTATATTATAGCAAAATAAGTGTCATTGATATTTCTTTTATGTTAAAGCAAAAAATAAATTGTTTTGGTATGCGAGATTCATAAAGCATTAGCAGAATTAATATAAATCGTGATTTATATGGATAAAATTAAAATAAATATTTACCATATATTGCGAAAAAGTTTCACATTGTTCGAAATTATATTTTTGAATAAGAAAACAATAAATTTTACAAAAATACATTTTTATTTTTAGATAAAAAAAATTAATGGAAATGTCTTATGAAATTATTTACTTTCACATGATAATATACATATAAGCTAATAAAAAGTGGGTAATGATCTATCAAAAACATTATACTAAGCGAAGTGACAAAGTTTCACTTTTCTGCTGTATTTGTGATTTTTTTTTTATACTTTATAATTTGTTTCGACTAAAATATTATTTACAGAGACATATCCATCGATTTTTGCTTTTAGAAAAGCATTTATACTAGGAATGTAGTGTACTTTTAGGAAAAAGAGCTTTGAAGAACCACATTAAAAGACTGTATTTTATTATATTTTTAAATATTTATTCTCTGCTTATTAGTTTGAAAAATGGATAAAATGCTAAATTTCGCTTTTATTTTAAAAGAATATTTATTTACATTTGCAACATTTATTACAGTTTTGTTCGTAAAAAAACACTAAAAGTTATATACATTTTGAACATGAAATAAACTCATATTGATATTATATTGCATAGTCACTGTCTTAATAATAAACTTTTAACTGAATTCTAAAAAGTTTTTTTTTTCTCGTCTACTGTAAAACTCCGAACATATTCTTCTTAAAAGTTATTGAACCAGATATATTTTGCCATTAAAATACTTTTCTCGCTTATTGCTGCGTTACTAACATTGATAAGTCAATGAACTTTTGAGCTGCTTCATCAGCAACTTCAGAAACAATGATAACTCTTATACGTAAAAGATTGAGTAGAATTATATTACCACCAATGTTTTCAATCGAAATTAAATTTAGACCTGCGGTTCTTCCAAGTATTACACCGAACTTCTGAAGAATAACCGAACGGCGTAACCGATACCAAAATAAACAGTTAACACTGACACTGAAACAGTATGCCTTCTGTTTATTGTTTCGCTCGCATAGAAACTATGTTTCCGACACCTACTCACGGCACCTTCATTAAAATAAAAATTACACTTGTGTGAGGGGGAGAAGAAAAAAAAACGACTATGTTCCACACAAGCAAAGCCGGAAGTAGATGTTAAGAAAGAACTACCACCAACAATAAAGAAAAGCGCCACGCCTCGCTGCTGATATTGCTCCAGATAACAAACCAAACAAACACATTTTTTCCACAAAATCCAACGAAAACGTCTCATCTCCCAACCTTTTTTTTTTACCCCCCGACTTCTTCCAATCCCACCCGCTGGAAGCACGGGGAAACTCGAGAACCCCGCTGCAGGTGATCGCGAGCGACTCAAAACGCGGAAAAACTGTGCTTGGTGGGCGGGTCAAACTTCACCCACCCGTCCCCATATATGTCGATGAGTTGCCTTTCGACTTAAATCCCAGTGGCTGAGACCTTATGAGCCCAAGTGTCTCGTGTGCAAAGCGGTAGAAAACGCAGTGTCGGGTCCGATTCGAATCCCTGGCTTTTTCTCATTCCCCAGTTTGTTCTCAGTGCATTGTAGACTTGTGCTAGCTACAGTCAAGAGCAGCTCCAGTGGGAGTAACTTCAGTTGGTTACTTTTTTTTCTTTGTCCAAGTTTCCTGCTCAATACAAAAGGTGAATATTATATCTGCATCTCTTTCTCTCTCTTTATTTACCGATGTGTTTTCGTTGCTTTTACTTCTGATTACAGGATTAATTTTTTTTTAAGTCGTCTTATTTGAACTTCACTTTGAACGGAATTGGGAGTTTAAAAGTTTAAAGGAGATGGAATACCTCAGGATTGCAAAATTGTTTCAGGAACTAATACAGAATTGCTATATTAGTGCTTCGACTTCCCTAGATATGTTAAACTTATAAATGTAAAATTTGCCAAATTCTTTTGCATAAATATGAGAAATTATAACAATTTCCAGTTGCTTCGAGTTTTCTTCCTCTCGTCAGTTACCAAATATTTTAAAACTTTAAAATATTGCTTTTAATTTAACTCTATTCTCCCATTTCAAGAAGTTGTAATACTCGGGATAGTTAACTCTTGATAGTTTTTCAGTTAATTCAGGAATTTGACCTGAATAAATTAGGTAACTATTACTTCTAACTTTAATAATATATGCATTGATATATTAGATTATAGGGCAAAGAAGATATTATAACTTCATCAAGAACAGTCTCTGCATGTTAAGAATTTAAATGTGTTACTTAAACTGTAAAGGCACTGTTTTCTTTTTATTTTATTTTACAAAGGTAATGGATCTTTTTTATTTAAAAAATTTTAAATCATAGTTTAATTCTGAATTTTTTTAAATATAATATTGCATTATGCATTGATTTTCATTTGTTAAAATAGTGAAAAAATTTATAAATTGAACTTGGTTGGAAGTACTTGATATATTGTAAATAATCATTGAGGTATTATTAATTTTCCCATATTTTCATAATAAGTTTCCATTACTAGTGTCAAATTCTGTACTTAATTTTAATTACTTGATATAATTTTTAATTAAATTTAAATAAAAGTTATTAAAATGTCAAATAAAATAAAAGTAAACTATTTAATTATTATTACCGATGTAGAATTGTCAAAAATCATTATTTTATAATCATTATCGAGTAGCTAATTCACGTAAGATTACTTCATGATAATATATCCCAAACTTACAATTTTTATTTTTATTGACAAAAAATTTCTCGGAATTCTTTCTGCAAACCACCCCCTCCCCCAAAATGATGAGAAAAATTCAACTTACATTTCAAAAGAATTTTTTTCCTGTTCACTTTGCACAAACTTTAAAACTGTTTCTGTTGCAATGGTATAAATTTCGCAAAAAAGCAAATGTGCAGGTAGCCAGTGACAGACAGCAAGAATTGGAAGAAATACCGACAATAGATTCAAAACGAGTTAAAATTGTGTTATTACAAATTAAATAAGTATTTTACTTTTCTCTATCTTAAGTGTAATATAGAATCTAATGAAAATTACGTTCCTTTTTAAAAATTTACAAGTAGAGAATTATTAACTAGACTTAAGAAACTTAATTTATTATTTTCTGTTATGATCCATAAGTATCATGCATTTAAATGTAGTTTTCATAAGAACTTCATCAGCGTGTCAACTTTTCAAATATAATTACGAAATGCATTGTCATTTTAGTGTATAAGAAGTTTAAGATGTTATAAAAATAATTTTATAACTCAGCATTCCTTATATTTGGGCAGGATTTAAAAATAAATTGAGATTACCTAATTATTAAGCATTATTATTATTTAAATGTAAGAAACATGTTTTCTTGAAAAAAACCTATTTAAAAAATATTAATATCTGCATTAGATAAAAACTAAATAAATTTGTGTTTTGTAGTTAAAAAAAGAAATAGTTAAACTTTAGCTTATGTATATAATTAGCTTAATTTCAATTTACCATTATAATTATTCAAAAATATGGCGTTTTTCTTATAAATATGAATGCACTTTGCAGTTGTCAATTTGAAAATATTCTTCTAAAGTTATTTTCCTGCATTAATATAAAAACAGACTTGCTTTATTCTACATTAATTATTTTACGATCTATGATGTCACGAAATGTTTCCTTCGGGGCAAAAATATTTAAAAATTTTTATATCTGAACTTTAGATATACTGCAAGGCATTTTTATCTCTGTTTAAATCATTCTATTTAATAAGGAACTTAAAAAATTATTTAATGCAGGAAAAGTGTGGAAAAGAAAAAAATGTCGGAAATAAAGGTTATTGTTTTAGTTTATCATTATTTTAATTAAAATAATCTAAGTAAATATCGAATTTTTCATTTATGTATCAAAAACATTTATTCTTTTATGGAAATATTTACCAGCATATTCCAATAAATAGAAATAATAGAAATTTATTTCTTTCGTATGAAATAAAAGGTTAAATATTTAAACGATTTAAAAATAATAAAATATTTTTTACTTTTAATTTATCTTAAGCAGTTCTTCTAAAGAAATTAAAAAGATGCATGTTTTACAATAAAAAAAAACTATTTATAATAGTATATATTATAATGTTATAAAATCTGTCAATTATTCGTTACTTATCTTTAGATTTTGAGTTTAATGACTTGGGAAAAAAAAGACTCGGTTAATTTTATAAGGTATTTCGACAAGATAATCATTCAACCACCAAACAGAGCTACTGTCTTTTATCTGCTATAAATAATCTCTTCAGTGGGTACTAACTCTCACTTCAAACACCATCACAATCACTTAGCGTCGAATGACTGACAGGTTATGCAACACATTCGCGACAAAAAGAAGGGGCCCTCACAATGAGAAGAATAGATGAGGGGTTTTTCTGAAATTATTTGCCAAAAGATAAAACCTCTTGCTCACTGCTTATTTAAAGAGTTGCGTAAAATAAGGTTGGATTCCTTTCAAGCGGGGGATGAAGAATATTATGTCGAACAGAAAGAGGTTTAATAATAGAATGACTTTGAACTCCCAAGGGGCGAAAAAGACTTAGTTTTTGTTGATGGTTAAGCAATGTGAATGATTCATATTTTAACTAAGATTGCTTTGTATAAATATTATTAAAGAATTTTGAAATAACTAACTGGATTATAAAAATTTCTTTTCATGGTAATTCCTTTTTAAATCTTGTAAGGTAATGAATGAAGAATTAATAAAATAGCATTTAATTAATTTGCGATAGAAGGGAAATCTTAAAGGAATCTTTGATTATACGATCCCAGATAATTACTGATGAAGTTATCAAAAATATGTGTAGAGATGTCCTCTGAATTTTGTGGGTTTTTTTTATTGTTGAAAAAATAAAGTTTTACATAATTTTGTAGAATA
>JAPMOQ010001131.1:5736266-5766688 GCA_026543055.1 Argiope trifasciata | reverse complement strand
TGTAGAATACTTTAATAAATAATTCTTTAAACTTGTATCAGGAAGAAAATGCTTTGATTTTAATTCTTCGGCTCTAATCTTAATCTTGAATATAAATATACTCAAAATCTTAAGTGTAAGATGCGTTTGAATTAACCCTTTCGAGACCAATTTGTTAACATTCTAGCTGGTTTATATGCTACTAAATGTACCGTAGGTTTTGAAAGGTTTAAAATAAAACTATATACTTTCTTGAATATAAAGTAGAAATTTATACATACAATTATTGAACCTATTCAGTTTGAACAATAAAGCGATTCGATTAACTTTGCTCAGTTAACTTTATTATTTATCTGTTCAAACGTTTATTATAAATAAGACCCCTTTTATCTATTATTGATGATTTTTTAAAACATTCCTCCAACGTAAATGAAAAACATTACAATCTATGAAATAATCTAACGAAACGAAGAAAATTTTATAAAGTAATTCAATCAAATATACGAGGAATAGAATGCAGTCTTAAATTTATTCAGGTTATCATTATATTAAATAAACTTTATGTTTGAAAGATATAAATTCATATAGAAAAATAAATTATCGTGAAACAAATTAGTCTTCTATTAATATTTTAATTAAAAATCTGAAAAAATCATTGATTTTTTTTATAGTTACTTTATATTTATAGTTAACATTCAACGCATTTCACGAGCATTTTAAAAGTGTTTGGCTTTCAAAATGTATAAATCCAAAAAATTGCCCTCAAATTCTCACTCAAATTTTATGATTTCTTGCAACTTTATTTACTCATTAGCAACTTTTGATTAATTTTATAATGCTATTCTAAATATTTCAACAGAATTTTTATTAATTATATTTTATTAATTTTTTTTAACATTAACTACATTTTATTAAAATTTTGTAACATTAAGTATATTTTATTAAAATTCTAATATAATAATAATTATAACTATTATAAATATTTACTGCGTTAACTTCATAGATTATAGAATTAGAATAATTGATTGCAAGCAAAATTAAAAGTTTAATTTAATTTAATTTCAGAATTAGAGATATTTTGTACAAAACTCAAACTATAAACATGGCAAAATGACAAATACGCATATCTTGTATCGATAAATATCACTTTCGAATAAAAAAACATATAAAAATTTAATTGGACTTACAGCTTTCATTAATTTTTCATCTGTTCAATAAGTCCTTTCGAAGAGAAATTGCTTTCAGTTTCTTTTGCCGACAACAGCTACTGTATCCCAAATAAACAACAATAAATTTTATGTTTAACTATTTTAAATTTTTGGATTCGGATTGGAAACTATCGTTCTACTGAATTGCGGAAAAGGCATCTTTAATCTTATATCCATTTTCCATCAATTTCTAATTAATTAATTAATTTTTTTACTATTATTTAAAATATGAGAGTTGCATTGTCTAAAATACAACTGATTAAAAATTATTCCGTTTCAACTTTTTCTTTTGATGTTATTGTTGTAAACATTCTTTTTACTCTTTTAAAATTTTGAAAAGAGCGATTTGAAATATCTATTTTCATAGTTTTCGTCTAGAAAATTTTTCAATTTAATAAAATAAGAAAAAGCCATTTATTTCCTTTAATAGAGTTTTTTTTGTAAATATTTTTAAATATATAATAATATTCTTGTCGAATCTATATTAAAAATTAGAATAAAAAATAACATCAGTTAATGAGCAAATGTTTTAAAGTAATATATCAATAATTTTTTTCACTTCAGTTTTTTTAATTTCTTATGTAAACCTGTTTTCTCATATTTTTATAGACATTTTGTGAAAAGATACTATAAAATTTATCGAGTTAAAAAATATTTTTAACAGATATTTTTTAAATGACAATGGAGTGGAATTTATATATATATATATATATTAAAATTTAAAAGCTGTTTTTCAAAAATATGATATATTATTTAGAATTTAGCAGTTATTTTCTGTGATTTCGATTAAAACATTCTCTAAATTTTCTATTAAAATCAGTTTTTAGATCTAGTTATTCTGTAATAAATAAAAGTTCTATTTAATTACATTTTTAAAAATTATTTTTCTTTATTTCGAATGTAAATATCAAAATTTTACTCCGAAAAATTTATTAGAGTTTCATATTCTTAAGTACTGGTTTTGTTAAAATACACCATAAAATCGATAGAAAGATGCGGACATAAACGATTTCAAAATTACTGGAAATAAATAAATTCTTTAGGAATATTGAACTAACTTCCACTTAATTATTTGTTCTCTATTGTAATGTATGAAAAAATTTTATTTTATTAACATCCAGAAACTCACATGTTTTTACTGTTTTTGAATATTTTTGGGAATAAGTAATAAAGAGAGAGATGTTAATACAACTATTACATTAAATAATTTTTCGCCAATGCTTAAATAAAAAAAATATCTTCGGTTATTTTAAAAATTATTTTAAACGTTAATCATAGATCGAATAGTGTAAAAAAATTAATCCGATTTGTTTACAAATTATGGTGAACTTTTAATAGCAATACATTTTCTTATAATTAGCAATGATTAATACTGAATTTAAATCCAAAATAGTCAACAATATTTAAAGAGCAAAATAATGATTGTATCTGCTAATGTATTTAAATTTAACTTCTTAATTAATGAAACGAAGATGCTAAATGAAATTGAGACTGTTCTAGAAATAATTTTTGGCTTGTGTACCTCCAAGAAAAAGCTATAACCAAAAAGAAAAAGAAAAATAAAATGAGAGTTAAAAAATCCACGAAAAAAAGAAAACAACGATGATCCCTATGCTGCCAAATCTTTCATCCCACGCGTCTGTTTCCCGGGAAGTCACGTGATATTCCCTATCCACCCACGGCAGCCAATTATAGACCTTGCTGCATTCCCTAATATGGGCCGCCCCGAAAAAAGTTTTCTGGAAACATCAACTTCCTTTCAGTTTGAGAGTTGATACCACGTTCTTAGGATAGTTTGAGCCTTGCGTGTAGAGTTATATTTTCTTTCGTGCATTTGATAGTTAGCTGCTTAGGCAGTTTCATTTTCCATCATTTGAAGGGTTAGTGGTAGGTTATCACTTATGACGTGTTGTATTAAGAGGCAATAAGTAGTTCCTTATGACGCACTGCTTTAATTTTTAAGTGTCATGAGAGAAGGAAGCTGCGCAGTTATAATTAAGATGATGAAATAATATCTAATAGTAATGATGAGTACAAATTGATTTTCCAAAATACTTTTCAAATTTTAAGAAATTATTAGTTTTTTCCCTGCTATAAATAAAAATGCTTTCACATACATATAGGAACGATTATTACTTCGAATACTTCAATGTATTGCTTAGTAATTAAATTAATTACTTGAATTCAAATTTTCTTGATTTTCGAATAAATAATCAGATTTACACAATCAAAGATCTTAATTCACATAAAGCACTAGGATAATTTATTAACAATTCATCTCTCCTATTTCAGAATCAAGTCAGAAATAATTTGATGCAAGCATTTTCTTTCGTCCGTAAGAACAATTTTGCATCCGTTTCCAAATTTTGACTATTAAAATTCGTCATTAATTTTACTTTTTATTCTGAATTAAAATTAATCCGTATTTTAGAAAAAAATTAAAAGCGATTTGAAACGATATTTCAATTATAAAAACATTAAGAATACTTAGTGTTACTCCCAATTTATTAATATTTATCATTAATAATGCCTTTTATTAGGTATTAAAACTAGTTCATGCTTCACAAATAATAAAAGGGAATTGAAATGAGATAAGATAAATTGCTTAGAATATGTGTTTAGTTACATTGTTCAAAATTTCAAGACACGTTTGGCAACATATACGAAATAAAAACTAATACTAACTGTCCTATGTAATATCATTACTCTCTTTCTAAACAGGGATTAAGACAGAAATGGGTAAAAACGATTTATAACCATAAAATGAAACCTCTTAAAATGAAAAAACCATTCATAACAAATTTGTTGAAGGACATATAACTATGCATCTTTTAACATGCATGGGATTATAAAATTTTGTCAAGGAATAATTGAACTCATCTCTTTTTTCAACTTTAAAATTTATTTTCTTCATTACAAAGTAATATAATATTTCTATCTGAATCTGCAACATAAAGCTTGTTTAGAAGAATCCATTGTTTACAAAAAGAGATCCCAATTTACATGCGAAGTTACATTGAGAGGGGTCGAAAACCTCGGCTGACGCTATCCGATAATAATTAGATCATCATCCAGACAGAAAAACAAACAAATAAACATGCTTGTCTGGCTTCAGATCTTGAAACTTAATTATAAACAACTTCGGAGTTAAAATTAACTCGAATGTATACCCTAGAGTCATTAGCTTGTTTTCCATTGGCGAGATAAAGTTACATTTGTGAATTATCATCGTGATTCTTTAAAACGGATATTTAAATTCATTTTAAAAAAGAAAATAAACATTATAGGGTATTTAAATTAGCTCTGGTTTATTTGATTATATTTGTACATTTGTATTAGTTTTTTCTCTTGCTCAAACTGATATGGTTTTAAGACTCAACTTCTTGCAATGTTTGCTAAGAGTGGATAGCACCATATTTAATTTGTTAAATGTGCTAAGATATTGCTTCGAAGTATTTGATCTTGTTTCATTGAATTTGTCAAATATGCAAAATTTATGTGCATAGAACAAAAATAAATTTTAAGTTTAATAATATAAGAGACTTTTGAAAAAACTATTTGTTCTGTAGTGTGCTCAGAACTCTTAACTATCTATGAATATAAAGAATTTTATTTAATAAAAATAAGATGGAACATAAATTTTCATCTAGTTATAACATATAGAAAATTGTTAATCAATTTTAAAAATAAACTGTGATTCGAAAGTAATTTAGAAAGATATTTAAAAAGTTTAGTTTTCTGGAAATTTATTTTATTTAGTTAATAAAAACTCAGTTTTTAACTATACAGTCGAAATGAATGGATAAAGATTTTCTGAAATTGCTCAAAATACAAATTACATTTCGTAAATAAAAATATTGTAAGTTTCATAAAATAAACGAAATAACAAAGAGTGCAAGATAAAAAAACAGTAGGGTTTAAAAAACTTTTCCTATAGGCTTATAACATGAATTGCTGATCCAATTTCTTTGTCTAATAGTTAATAAAAGAAAATTACATTGAGAATTACGCTTACATTTTTTTAATAGAATGCATTCTTTTGTAATTGTAGAAAAGAGTTGAGAAAAGTTGTTTATACATGAATGGATTTTATATTTCAACATAAAACAATTTTAAAGTTATATTTGCTATTTAGGGATCATTTAAAGAAGTTTATTTTCCTTGCGGATAAAAGTTCTGTTTGAATTAGCATGTAGCTGCATAAGGTCCACGTCAGCTTTAATCAATTCAAAATCGCATGTATCTTATCTGATTGAAATCTATGAGAGCATTAAAGAACCTCAACAACTTTCTTCGTCGAAACAAGGCTTATTTTCATCTGTAACCAATGAACAATAGAAGCAAAGTTCCGTCGTTTAAAAAAGAACATTCCACCAACAATTCTAGGTCGCTATTTCGTAACGAAAAAGTAAACAAAAACGGAGCTAAGTACAAAAAGGGAAAGAAATAGCATTCTTTTCACTGTCTGGAACGAAACTGTCGCCGAATATTTACATCTTCCAAGTCGATTCTTCAAAGCCAGCAGGGGAGGGTGGAGAGAGAAATAACAAACTTTGGAAGAGCACTTAAAAAAAGAGAGGCGCTAAAAATAAAGTTGGCATTCTGTGGCAGATCGTGATGAGTCATCCTCCCCCTCCTAAAATAATATTCCTTCTTTTTTCTTTACAGGTGAAAGATGCCTTTCACACCGGTTGAACATGCCAAATGCCCCAAATGCGGGAAATCCGTCTACGCCGCTGAAGAGATGCTGGCAGCTGGAGAGAAATGGCACAAAACTTGCTTCAAGTGTGGTGAGTATCTTCAAGAAATGAAAGATTTGCACCACATTCATACATAGAAACAATACACATTTTTATGAATAAATGAAAGCTTTATATCCACTTACACCAAAAAGAAATTTTAACATCATGATTACTTCTTTTGTTGAATGAACAAATAAAACTTTACATCCACTGTCAATAGAAAGTGATTTTATCTCAAATACTTCGTAATTTTAGAAACCTTGCACTATACTCGTACATGAAAGAAATGTTTACGTATATGAATAAATAAAATTTCGCCTTCATTTATATCAGAAAGAAATTTTTATCTCTTAAATACTTTGATAAATTAAACTCCTATATCTATACATTCTCGTTAAAAACATAAGAATACAAGAAGTGTATATAGAATTATAGAAAGGTAGTTATATTATCATCCAGAGTAAAGGAAAGCGCCATTTTTTATCACATTCAGATTAAAAAAATAAAACCTTATTATCATATAAAGAAAAAAAGACAACAATATTTATTACATCTGAAGAAAGTGCGAATATTTTCAACTCACATAGGCCGCGAAAAATGTTAATTTATTTTTAAATTCTAGATAATTTCTATAGACTTTTTCACTTACATGTAATATTTTTCTTAGTTTGTACTAATCTGCTAAATTAAGTTTTTTTTCCTAAATTTATTATAAGATATTGGATGGGATATATATTAACACGTTAGCACTGATTCATAAGTGCTCTCAAAGCACCGTAAGTTAAAGGATATATTTCAAAAGCATTCATTCAACAATCAGAATCGGAGATAAAGAGCTCTTTTTTCAATTGCTTTACAACAATTAAAAGCAGTTGATTTTATTTTGTATAAAGCTGTTCAAATATAATAAAAAATATTTCATCCCCACCTCATCAATTGATTCTAATCCACTTAATTAGCTTCTATTTCCCTTTAAGTATTTTATAAAAATTTTATGCATCCCCTGAGAATATCCTTATTACTGACATTGAAATTCTTTACTGCAAAACTTCAAAAAAAAAAAAATGGTACTATGATTCAATCAGAATATCAATTTCAAAAATAAAAATACTGAATTTCCCTTTAAAAGTATTTCATTCTTTTATTGAAATGTGTGTGAATTCAGATTTAGGGCCAAATAAATTTCATGATAATTTTTAATCTAAACTATCGTTTCTATAGATTTCCCGAAATGCACTGAAATATGAAAAATAAAATATTTCATTTTATTCATGGGAGTAATTTATAATATAAAAGCCCCACTTTGATAAAATTTTAATAATTTATTCCCTATTTATTTTCACCAAGTAATTCTATTGGATTGTTCATCCTTTATTTAGCATTCATTACATATCTGATCAAGGTCAAAAGAAGATAAAAGATATTCAAACCACGTCGAAGCTAATGAGAAATATGTTAATGGTCCTTACGCATGGCTTACATTCATGATCGTGCAATTAGAAATTTATTTTTGTGTTCCATGGAATGAAAAATGAATTAAATGAGAGAAGGAAATGTACTCTGGTAGTAATTCATTAACAAAGTTAAAATAATTATCCTTATGATTCCATCTTATTAATAAACTTACTACCAAAAATTAATTAAATTATTTTAGGAAACAATTCATTTATCAACAATTTTCTTGGAAACTTTTGCACAAGAGTGCTAAAAAACAACAGCTCCTGAATGCATGCAGTTGAGTTAGTTCCAAGGTGATTTCAGTTTTTATTGTCAGATAATTGAGGCATTATTTCATTTGATAGACAAATAAAAGGCTAGTATCAATTCGCAATTCTAGTATCCATACCTCTACTTGCTTATATAGGTGACTGGATTTGTTTGGTGATATTAGTTATCATTTTCCAGACAGGAGTTATTTAAGAATGAGCCTTGTAATTTTGAACAACTGTCGGATGGGAGATAGTGCTTGTGTTGGCGCCCCCTTTCCAAACTTTTACACCATGCCAGAGATGGGCCGTTTGATCAACTACATAGGATTTGGCTGGCGTACAAAAAGGATTTTTAATGGAATACAATTTCGAACTTGAAATCCTCCGGCTTCGTAGTTGGAACTAAACTGCTCTGATTTATATCCCTATAGATTATTGCAATTCCTTATTGGTAAACAAAAAAAGAATATACAATTGGAAAGATCCTTCCATTGCAAAGATGCTTATTTCCAACTTTTGCACGTAAAAAAGTACTAAATATTGATTAGACTTATAAATCGTTCATAATAATAATAATAATACAAACCTATGGAAAAAAATTCAGTTTCACAAAAGAATTCAGTATCTAAAATTCGAATCAATTTTTGCAATACAATTGTTGACTAAAAACTACCTAATGTATTATAGAACGCAGTGTCTCGATCGCATCTTATTACGCAATTTACCACTTTGCAGGACTTTTTCATAATATTAAAAAGGTTTCATTTTGAGTTGAAATATTTTTCTTCTTAGCGCAAACCTTACATACTGCTGTATGCAGCCTCGGATTTTCAATAGTAAACTGAAATAAGTTCCTCGGTCTATTCAAAATTTCAAAAACATTTATCTTAGTATATTTAAAAAATCTTCACATTCATTTAATTTCTAATGATTATAACAAATAAAATGTTTGTTATAATGATTACAACAAGGTTTATTTAAGTGTATAACTTAATTAGAATGCTTTAAGTAATATAATTGACTAAATTTGGGGCTAATTCATTGACTTTTTTCCATTGATCTTCAGGACTGTGCCATAAGAGGTTAGACAGCACCAACGCCACAGAACACGAGAAGGAACTATTCTGCAAACAATGCTATGGCAGGAAATTCGGCCCCAAGGGATATGGATTCGGTGGTGGAGCTGGTTGCCTCAGCATGGACAAAGGAGAACAATTTGGAAACACGGAATGTTCCATGTCGTAAGTAACTTTTAGGTCTACTATGATGTTAGAATTAAATAGAATCGTGATGTTTTATGGATAATTCTCCTTTCATTAAATATATTTTGTGACGAAAAAACCACAAAAATGTGGTTGTATAAATATTATTTG
The DNA here is from genome assembly GCA_026543055.1 of Argiope trifasciata. Taxonomy (NCBI): domain Eukaryota; kingdom Metazoa; phylum Arthropoda; class Arachnida; order Araneae; family Araneidae; genus Argiope; species Argiope trifasciata. The sequence goes on along the minus strand of JAPMOQ010001131.1, from coordinate 5,757,677 downwards.
TTGGCTTGTACAAATAAGAATAGGGTTTTAGCTGGTCATTTTGGTAACAAGCTGTTTTGTATTTCTGTAAATTGGTATAATAGGAAGCAACTTTTAGAGTTAATGTTTTATAAAAGAGCGATCCAATTTGATGTATACATTTATACATTACCTATTTTAATTAAAATAGATAATGTAGTGCATTCTAACACATTTTTGGTTGGATACATCATATGCCTTTTTTTTAATTCTACGTTTTTAGACGGGTAGTGATGATGAATTTGATTGAAAATAATTGTCTGGATATTATACAACTTAAATGCGATTAGGCGATATTTGAATTTGGAAGGTGGAAAAACATTATTTAAATTATTTCATTTGCATCTTTCGCTTTGTGCATTCCATTAATAATTAATGAATATATATTTCTTGGACTGGAGCATCATGCACTATCTATCAGTGTCCAAGCGATATCTGTTCTAATGATTCAGAACATAACAAATCTTTCAGAATATAACCATTAATTCAGATGATATGAATAAAATAATCACCAAACGATAGAAAAACTTTATGCTTAATTATGACTATGAAAATAAGAAAAAATTATCCTTTTTCTCCGCAGAATGGATTGAACGTAGCATTTTACAAAGCTAAAATTTTAAAGAGGGTCTGGCATGATTATTGAATGTACTCAGTATAAAGTCACAAAATTGAGAGAAATCGTAAAATTATGAATATATATTCCAAAAATTAACCTTACGAGAAATATTTCTTTGGTGATTTAAAAACAAATCACAGGCCACATGCACCGTTCCTCAATTTAGAAACACCGATTAATAATGTATTAATATAGGGTGATAGCAAAATCTTATTCAGCTTACAAAAAATTGTAAATAGATATATATAATTTATCACATAACTGTTTCTATGTAAATTGTGAAGACATTTATAGAATTTTTAATAAAACAGTTTACGTCAATAAATTTGGATGCTAGCACGCACCCTTTGTAGCTCATGGAATGTCGATGAGACAGATCAATTATCGCCAAGTATTAATCAAAAACTATCACACTAGAATTGATATATATGATTCTAGCTTTGAAAATCTTATCAATACCTTTAATCATGTTGCAAATACTCTGTCCTTTATGTGTCCCAAAACTGACATTGAATAGTAATAACCTATTTGAATTCATGGAAAAAAGGAAAATTAAAAATTCTGCATGATAGAAAAGACTGATTTGTCTCCAATATAATTAAAATGCACTTTAAAAAAATTCACCCAATAAGTTTTTACACTTATCTTTTATTTTTTGCAATTGAAACTTAATGAATATTTTTCCATTGTCATCGTTTATTAACTATTTCATAATTGAATACTTTTTCAGGTTATATTTTTGTTGAATATAGTCATATTACTTTCTACAATTAAGTACATATATTTAATCAAAATATTTTTCTCATTACAGCAACAAGCCCACTTTGGACCCAACTTACGGTTAAGCTTTCCAACAACACTTATTTATTCTGTATAGAACTCTACCAAGAGATCTGCTCCAATTGTTCCTTCAAACGAAAACAAAAACATACAACTTGCTTTTAAACATAAGGACAATTTGCGCTTATTTTCATATTTGCCTTTATATTTTCTTCATTTGTTCAATCTCACATCGGAATTTTCAAAAATAATTAACGAGAATGTCCAGAAGTCGCCGCATATGAGAATAGTGTGTTGCCAACCGATAAAAATTGTAATGATTATAATCGATCCGACTGCTCAATGTTTGAATTATGTTACAGAATATACTACTGCTCTGTACCTCTGATTATGTTGAAAGCAATAAAATATAATTTCTTACCACTGAGTGATCTATTTTGATGAACTCTCTATGCAAACTGGATTGAAATTTATTGTTTTTTTTTTCATGTGAGAAATTTTTATTTGTTTGAAATAATTTGTGATAAGGCAAAATTTAGCTGACTGTGTGTCAGAAATGCTATATTTTTTCCGAGTAAGCGTTCCTAATGTTTTTGATATAGTAAATTTAGATGCTTAAATATTTCTGCTGAACCGTGTTGTGTGTCTAAAGTTATTTCCATGTTTTCAATAAATTAAAATACATTTTCAAATTATGAGTATTTATTCATTCCAATTTATCCCCTTTATTTCATTAATCGAGGTAAAATATTATCAGTATTTCAGAAACAAGTTAAATGTAATTTGATAGGTCATACAGATATAAAGAAGACATTTAGATTAATTATTAATAGCGACACCAGATCAGGCAGGTTAATATATTTTAGTAAGATTTTAAATTCAGGGGAATATATTAGTTTTTGAAACTATAATTCCATCCTAACGTTTAAAGTTATAATATTATTAATCTATCTATAAATATATAATCATATTCTTAACATCTAATTTAAATCCAAATTAATTTCTAACGCTTTATCTTAATTTAGCCCATAGTGATTTCCTTCTAAAATTTTCTCTTAATTTCGAATCCGATTCCATTTCTCTACTTAATTAATTCAAGAAATACTTTATAAAGTTCTTTAGTCAGCGATTCCCACGGCAAGAGTAAACGGTAAAAATTACTGATTCAACAAATACTTTTTTAAAAGGGTCCTTGTGTTTCCCTTATGTGATCGACGTGTGTCAAATTCCTATGAGAATCTTAATTATAATTGGTAGTATAAACAATATTTTCGCTATCACGATATGTTAGATAAATTGGGGGAAAATTAATTTCTGTGCTTTTCATTCAAATCTGCTTGTCGGCGCTGTTTGTAAATATGCTGCCTGCCACCGGAGGAAGAATAAAGCGAATTTAAAAATGAAAAGTCTCCTTCACTGTCATCGAACATGCTATCTGCTTCCAAAATTTTAAATCATTATATAATATATTTATAGAAAACAAAATAGATAATCTTTTTAAATACCGCCATTGATTTATGAAACTCATGGCGACTAGATAAGTCCATCAATGGATCTATATCACTACCAATTTTTGAAAAAAACTGTCATATGCATTATTTTATTTTACATTCTGTATGAGAGGAAAAGCGACATAGCTCCTTAACTAATAAATTGGATCTATTTTATCAATTTCAATTTCACACGCAATGATAACCATCGGAATGAATGTTTGAATGATGCTCTGAAAACAGTGAAAATGCTCTGTTTGCTGAGATAACATGTAGCTCAAAATTGTTTGTTATGATAAATTAACGTTTTTTATATGGATGTCGAATTATGGTCGATGATGATGGCTAATATATAATGTGTCATGACTTATTGTTAATGGGAACTAAACTGCTGTTTACAAAATAATACTATTAGAAAATACTACAAAATAAGCTCTTTCGATTAAAATACAGTGCATCCCTAAATTATCTAAATAATGTACTTATTAATTTATTATTGCTTGTTTGGTATTAATTCTAATCAAAGCAGTATTGAAATCGGTGCGAGAAACTGTTATTAAAATATTTAAAATGGAATAAATAACTATTTCACAAACTGCAAAGAAAAAGAATGATAGTAAAGTGCAGTGGGTATTCGTGTTTTTCTTCTTTCAAATGACGTACCAAAATCATTTTACTTTAAATAGAAAATGTTCAAGAACGAGTAGACTCTTTATGAAACACAAATAAAATGAATAAACATTCGAAATCTATATTATAAAAATAAGATAGATCTTAACAAATAAAAAGTTTATATGAAAATAATTCCAAGATTCCGTTTCTGGTCTGCTCAATTTTTGTCATTTCCTTTTTTTAAAAAAAATATGTTGTATCATTGACTTTCAAACTTTAAACCATAAATTAAATATTTTTTAATGTCTAAAAATTATATTTCATGAAAATGTGGTCATAATGTTTTTCGTTTTCCCCAAGTTAAATCTAAATTAATGGAAATAAACATTTAGTAATATAATATTCCAATTATAAGAATTTTGAAATGGAAAAAAATTATATTTTTATTCATTACTTTCAATGAGTAAATCGGTTCGGGTGATAGTTTTAGTTAACAAAAGGATAAACCTCGTCATTATAGAATGATATAATTATTGATTTTTTCAGAAAAATGGTTGTGCAAAACACTAGGGTATCCTATTTATATAACTGAGTACTCATCTTATAATTATCGAATATTATTACAATTATATAGTAATTACATGATAACAATTAAACACCACCATCTTAAACAATACAGATATTAAAAAAAAATTTTTTTACATTGATAACACTTTAAAAATAGGCTTAAATGAATAAAAATAAGCAAATAGAAGTCAAATGTATTAGAAATTATATTTAATACTGAATATTGCCGATCCATTCGCAATATCGAAAAATTGGCAATTCATTTCATCAAATGTTTTTATTTGCCATCTAATTTACGCATTAGAAAATTTAAAAAAATCTTTAAATACGATTTTTTACAAACATTCTCTTTCTCATTCATATTTCTCTTAAAAATGGATTTATCTTTCAAAACCAAAATAAAATACATCACAAACAAATAATTTGGAGAATCATATCTTAATTTCCGATTGATTTCAATAAAGGATAAACATTTAAATTCTAAATTCTAATTAATCTGGATAATTTAATTTGTTATAATTAAAATAAAGCTGTTATTCAATTATAATCTACATATCACATTTTACCAGAATGACTGATCCAATTTGCAACGGAAATTTGCCTTGAATCTGCCGACAGTTCCATAGAAAGGCGTCATGTTTATATTTTTTGACGATCTTTTGACTATTTCATGTTATAAGATGAGAGCATAAATTATCAAGATTAATTATAATTTTTATAATCAGACGGACGTTTAATTTCCCTATTAATGGATATCTCGCTGTATAATTAGAAAATATTTTATCAGAGTATTATTATTGATAACATCTTGATATTGTTTCTATGCTACTTGAGATGATTATTAATCTGACTGGAACATTCTCTGTATTAACCAGAGCTTAGAAAGCCTTTGACAAACGACAAAACGGCTTCATCTGTCTTCCATAAATATCTTATTTCAAATTTTATTTATGCATTATAAATAAAGTAAAATTCATCTATTTTTAAAAATAACCGATATTTAAAATAATATAATAGCAATTACTTTGTTAGATACATTTTCATTAAAAGTAGATTTCGAGAGAAGTTATTTCGCGGTTTGAAATTAAACATTTTAAGATATGATATCAATCTACTATCAAAACAATTTTTTTAAATCGAACTTATAGGTTTCTAACAAGAAACCTTCAATAACACATAATTCTAAATCAAAAATAACCAGAATACATTTATTGTACAGAAAGAGCATCAGTGAAGTTAAAAAGGAACTGCGTTACGAGATATATTACACTTGCGAAATAATGAGCTTTAGTAGCAGATATTGTAATATTAAAACACAGGTTTTGAACTTAAAACTCTTAAGATCTATAAATCGAATGGAACAGCTATTAGGTGATTAAAATTCTATATTTTTTAAAAACAGGCAATTTTAAATACTATTTTTTTAAAATTAAATTACGCCAAATAATGGCATGTTTCTCGCAAACTGGTCTGTCGACATGTGATTGACATTATTCAAAAATTTAATCTTAATCTTAGTAAATCATATTCTCATTTACATTTTGAAATCTGAATTTATGCTTCAAAAGGACTACTTTTTGTACTACACTGTTAATATTACAGTCACATATTCATATAATACCTTAATTTGATTGATTTTTTTTCTAATTAAATGCTGGGTAAAGAGTACATATTAATTTAGCAGTAAACTATTGGAAATTTGAATTTAATTATTGACTCTAGAATATGCATTTTATAAAATACCAATCTGAAATAAAGCCAATAAAACTATTGTACAATTTCCATATTTTTTTTAACTATCAATACGGCAGAACCAAAATGTTAGAAAAGTGAAATATGACAATGAGATTCAATCCCATGATATGAGAATAATAATATCAAATATAATTTGATATTTCATTTATCATAGAACAACAGATTTTTATTATTCTGAGTCGTGACAAAAAAAAAAATCCTGTAAGATGTAAAATTACTCCCAAATTAAAATTCCAAAGAGCATTATCGCGTAATTGCAAAATGATCCAAATCTTGATTGATGCTATCATAAGATTAAATTTGACATTTTTAATATTTTAAAATTATTAGCAAGCATATTTTACATAATAATTTGAAAAAGAATTGGTTTTATTTAAAAAAAAAACATCATACTGCCGTCATATAGTTGTAGAGAAAATTAAATATAGATAATGGTAAAAAAAAAAAATAATGGTATGTAACCCAAAAAAATAAAGAAATTCAAATAAAATATTTTATTTAAATTTCTCGAGCACTATTGATGTCACGAATATTTGAGATCAAGCATTGTGATAATGTATATCTATTACAGGTTAATTCTTCTTCAAAACGTATTGGCATATTATGAAACATTTATTAATATTTACATTAAGTACAAATAAATGACAAAAAAACCCACTAAAATATTAGCCCCATTGCTAGACATATTTTACAATTAACAGCAATTTTCTAAAATTTCTGCATTTATTTAATCTCATTACATTGAAAATGGCGTTTTGCAAAATAAACAGCTTCTAGAAAAGTTTCGGAAGATAGTTCATAGTTCTTTTCCACTCTTTCAAAATATACATACTTTCAAATATATTTCTAGAAACAACAAAGAAATTTAAAAAATAATTAATTCATAATATTTCAAAAACTCAAACGTTATAATGGCATTTATTACAGAAGTGAGCAGCTTTTCATATTGTTTTATTTTGATTTTTTATATTTACAGATACGAAACGAGTTTAATATTCAGACACCAAATTTAAAGCTAATTCCATTTGAGTTTAATGTCACTAATCTATAGTTAATAGCAACTAGGAATTAATATGGTTTCCTGTTAGACAGAAATTATGGCAAATTATTTTTTTCATAACAATAATAAACTAAATAATATTTTAAGACAATTTTTAACATATAATGTTTATTCAGGCATATAAAAAATTAACTGAAATGCAAATTTTTTCAATGGAAAGCACTGGTTTTGATTGTAAACAATTTTATAATATAAATTCAGAACAAATAAAAAATTTAACATTAAATGGTTAAGATTACTCACTTGTTCTTGATTTTTTCACGACTGAAATTTCCTATAGATTATAAAAATTATGAAGATTCTATAAATAATGGCAAATTCACTCATAAATTAAGTTCAATTTTAGTTCATTTTGAGTAGTTTATATAAGATAGCTCTACAATCATGATAACATTCGTATCCAAAATTTTAAATTTACCACTGAGAAAAAGAAATCTTTATTTTTCTTTGTAATTTACTATTATCATAGAAAAGAAAAAGAATAAAAAGAGATTTATACAAAGCTTCTAAATAATAAATGTTGCCAAATGAAAATAAAACCGAGTTTAAATATTTAAGTACATTTTCAGCCGATAGATCATCTTAAATGCTAAACAAACGATTTTTTTCTTTTCTTTATGCATTTGTTAACAAACGATTTTTTTTCCTTTCTTTCATTTTTTTTCAGAAGCTCTCTGCTTATAAAAAATAATTTCACTTTCAAAATAAAAATATATTAATTATTTTTAGCGGTTCAAAAGTAAAATTAAATAAATTAATACATCAAAGACAGATATTCGAACTATTCAAATTTATTGAATGTCATGATTCAATCCAAAACTCAAGAAATTCTATATGGAGGATAAATTTAATTAAAACTATTCCCATTTTGATACTCAGACAAAAATTTCAAAACTTTTGTTTATAAATTATTAGACAGAAAGGAAAAAAATTGTAAACAGAGTTAATATTTTAATCGGTTGACATTGAAATTAATAGAAATTTTAAAAAAAGTAACATTTTGATATTTTGTTAAAGAATTATATTTTGATATGTTTTTATAAATTTTTAGTTGACGACTAACGTCAGCTCTTTTGACTAGCATAGAGTAGATTAATTTTTTTGAAGAACATCGTTTCACTTTTTAAATGAACAGGAAGTTGCTAAATTATCGTGCTGCCCTCTATATTTAACATTTTTAGCTCTGGTAAAAACTATATTTTCTGCACTCTATTTGGCAGCAACTTTTCAAATATTTGGAATGTATTTTTGGAAATGATGGAACATAAAAAAAACACTAAGTTCATATTGTGAAGCATTTGTTTTCTTTTTCATTTTTTTGTTAAAAAATGAATCTTTGAAATGAAACATTCGCAAAATAAAAATTTTGAAATTGACATAAAAGTTTCAAATAAATTCGAAGCTGTAACTGTAAGAATTTTTGAATTCAACTGCATGGTTTAAAAAAAACTGGAAATGTAAATCTATTGAAGTATTTGTATAATGATTTCATTTTTATTTTTATGTACAAGATAATGGAGATATTTTTCATAATGCCCGAGATCAAAACTCTATTTTACTCATATGTTTTACACGTGCACTTTTTGGAACACAATTTAAGATATAGTTATTAACCATATATATAAATGTTACAACCAAAAAAGAAAAATTTAGTGACTGGAAAAGTTTTAATTGAAACATTTTGATATAAATGAAGGCGCATTCCTAAGAAATAAATCATAAAATTTAATAAAGTTAATCTTAAAAAGCCCAGTGGAATTCTGGACCGAGTATTTTCATTAAATTATGTATAAGTTGTTAGAAAGTTTTTTTGTAAAATTACAAAATAAGTTCTTTAAAAATTCTGAATGACACCTTAAGATTGACGCTTGCATCAGTAAGACCACATACTGCACAAGAGCTGTATAACCAAGAAAAATTGAAAGTTAATAATTAAAAGGCTGAGAAAATTTTCACCGAAATATTTCGACAGTCAAAACTACGTTTCTTTAAATAAAATAAAAAAGCACTGAACATAGACAACTTTACTTTGAATAGATAAAAAAGAGAAGTGAAATTCTGAATCGAAACATTCATTACAATTCTGAGTGCAAATTCTTAAAATACGAATTATATATTCGCAATACAGCTAAAACCTCTTGAGTTAAACGAAAAATTGAGTTAAATTGTTCTTAAAGTATGATTAGACGCACTATATGTATAGCCCTGGATTGTGTGTGTATTTAATCCAAGGAAAAATTCTTTTTTACTTTTTCTCGTTTATTTTCACACACACACACAAATATATATATACAAAACATGGACGACGATCACAGATATATAAGGAAACACATGATATATATATGGAAATATAGAAAGTGCCGCTAACAACGAGCGAACAAATAATACTTTTTTGCCGCTAACGGAGAGCGAGCGGGTGCCTGCATGCACCACCTTCAACAACATCGGATCTGGTTGTTTACAAAAAAATCTCAACAGCTCACCCCTCACATTCCAAGAATACTCCTGGGTTGGGGAAAACTGCGCCATCTATATTCAATATTCATTTATACATATGAACAATTATACAAAGATTAAAAAAAGACACAAACAAAATAATTAATTAAATCAAAAATAATAAAATCACATAAACAAAGTATTTATTTTCAAAGGTTATCTTTGCTATAGAAAAAAAATCATGCATCTGAATACATTGTTGCTATAACATATATGACATCTTTTTTTCAACTAGTAATTTCCAAAAGTATAACAAAAATGTATTTAATAACAAAACTGAAAAGATGCTAAAATTTATATAATTATTCAAATCTTTTAGAGAGAATTCATCAAATTTTTTATTCAATGAAAAAATCAAATTTTTTATTCTTTGAAATTACTAACGTAAACTAAAATACTTATGAAAACATTACACATTATTTTATGTAATCATTCTATGAAATGTCGTCTTTTTTAAAAAAATTATTCAATTAATTTAAGCAACAAAATATTAATTTGCATGTAGTAGTGATAAATAAGAATTGAAAAATTTTTTTATATTATTTCTATTGAAATGGTTGGATTTGATCTTTTTTTTTAATTTATTGTTTTATTAAATTGGACATGACCGGACCCTTTTATTTTCTTGTATATGAATATGCAAAGTGAAACTTTTTTTAATTGAAATATTCATAAAATATACTGTGCACCACAAAGTATCACACGGGGCTTTACAGTAGTAAGTATTCAACATATAACAAAAAGAAAATAATAAAATTTAACTGCTTTAAAAGATTTTAAGAAGTCCAAATTAAAATAAGAAAATTTAAGTTAAAAATAAGAAAACAAGATTGAAAGTGAAAATATTGTAAGCAATAATAAATTCAAATTCCCGATTTCGATGAATTTCTGTGACCTAACCGATTCAAAAAGCGGCATTTTCAGAAATATGTTTGTTTGCGTTGCCTATTTGTGGGCATAAAATATCTGAAATGTTCCGAGACAGATGGATGAAATTTGACATGTAATTTGTACAAAAAATTTGTAGATTTGTGATGTCCTGCAACTACAACTGAGAGCCACTTTCATTCAAGTTTTGGCCCAGGGTTCAGAATTGCACACTGGAAGAGAAAAGTGTAAAACTTTCATAGAGAAAAAGTGAAGAAGTTCACTAGAAAATTGAGGAAAGTGAATACTTTATTATTTTATGTTCCCCGCTCTAAATCGACAAAAATTGCAACTCGTCGTTAGCTGAAGTCGTTAGCCATCATGAAACCGTCATGACAGCTTTTATTTTTTATGTTTAAATATACTGATTTCTCAAGGAGCGATTAAATCTATGAATAAAAATTATCGAAAAACACATAACTGATCATAAACATCACATGTCATTAACATTTTTTAATGCTGAGTTGTAGCGAAAATTATTCTGCACTTTATTGTTAATGCCGATTTTAATTATGGTTTTGATTCGGGTGTGTGTGAATTTAATAAGGCGAGAATATCCCCTTTGCAAGCATATTTCTTGTATACTGCCGACCACCCCACCACCACTAAAAATAACAGTATTGACAGGACCCTTGTAAGGATACTAAACCTTTGAAGTTATTACATGTCAACATTTAAATTGTACACCAAATAACAATTTTTTTCATTATTTTTTAAGCACTCTGCCAACTTCGTGTTTTTTTTTTTACATTTTATTTCGTATTTACACTTTAATTTATTTTATGATATTTTCTACTACAGCTTTCATTACATTATCTTGGACAATCAAATCTGAGATATTGTTAAAAGAATAGCAATTATATTAGTTAAATAATCTTCTTGTTTAAGAATAACTAAGTTCTTCTAGAAAAAGTTTAAATGCATAGCAAATTTAAATAGCATGTGCTTTTACTAAAGCAAATTATCTATATAAAAAGTTTGCTAAACCCAAGAAACATTAGGACATATTTGTATTTAATGCATATATTGATCGCTGCGTTGCTTTAAAAAGTATCCACATCGATTTCTTACAAAAATAATCCAACATCTGAAGGTTAGAATTAAAAATAGAGATTTCCTTTTAAAAAAACATTTATCAACATGATTTATTAAGATCCCTAAATGGCTACCATCTGGGTCGATAATATGCATACAGTTGAATCAATACATGAAGAAATAGTTTGATGTAAGGAAATTAGGCAATAAAATGTATGACACAAAAATTTATTAAATCAAAAATTCAATTAAGTTTCAATTCAGTTTCAGTAGTTAGTTTTGATTTGAGTGTACGCTAACATTATGGATCAAATAGTATCGCTTTGCAAGGAAACAAAGACTTTATGTTGAAAAGAAAAGTCAAAAGGCAATTAGTCAAATATGTTACATTAACAAAATTACAGCGCATATATACAAGCAAATCATCTGTTAATAAAAAGTATTTGAAAAATCAATTTCTCACAGCTTGTGGGTTTTTCAAAAAAACATTGTTTTATTAATGTTTTTATTCTAATTATTAAATAGCTAAATAATAATATCTAATAATAACTAACAACTTAATAATAATAATTTAATAATAAATTAAATAATAATTACTTAAATCACAATGATTAAATAAATAAATAATGTAATAAAAATTTAATAAATAATTAAATAATTTTATTAGTAAATAATAATAATTAAATAAAAAGAATGTCTTTATTCCCTCTTTAAAAATTTTTTTTAATTAAAATATTCGAGCCTCTCTTCCAAAACATCGCAGAAGACTATGTTTAAAGATGCATTCATCTATGTTTGTAGTATCTTTAAATATTTATAGTGGTAGTGTTAACTTGAGCACAACAAAGCAAATATCACTGCAGAGCGAATATATAAAAACGTAGCTACTGAAACAAGGAAAACTGTTGTAAAATAAACATAAAACATTTTGAAAATATATTAAATTTAAGGAATAAATTGTATATGAAAGTAAATCCAATTTCATTCGAAAGCTATTATTTTTATATTAAAGCATTATAAAAATGGTGTTCATTCATTCATTTACATAATCTAAATTTGATGAGAATAAAATGTTTATGAAATTTTTTAAAAAGTGCCATTGAAACAGGAAGTAATGACATACTTATTTCTAAGTTTAATTATCTACCTTGTAGAGAGTTTTAAAATCTCTCCAACATTTATAAACGTCAACTTTTTAACAATTCATTCTGAAAATCCTTAGCTAAATATGAGTATGAAGTGTTAGAATATTTCTTGTTTCAAAATAAAAAGCTCAAACTTTAATATGAAATATTAAATTAAAATCAATATATTTCTTAAAAATACTAAAATTAATTTCGATTTAGAAATAATAGTCCATCGGTGAATAGTTATAAAATTAACAATCCTTAAACCATTGATAATGACATTTTAAAAATTTTTTGTCTAAAAGAAAAACAAAGATATGAATTCCACACAAGAGAAATAAAAAAGGTCTTAAATAAAACAAATATGTTCGATTTTTTTTTCTGGCCAATGGTTTTTAAGCCAATGGTTTTTAAGCCAAAGGCTGAGATATACTAATTGATATTTATCTCCTAAAAATTACTTTTACTAAGAGCTACTTAAACCAACTTTTAATTCTTTCCACTCATATCTCTTCTTAGACATCATACAATACCATTTTTTGAGTTTTAATTTAATTTTTATAGTTAAAACACCTGCAGAATATAATATAATTTTTTTAAAGGAAGCGTTATAATTAAATTTGTGAGTCAATTTTTTGGAGCTTCCCCCCACCCTTTTTTAAAAATTTGTTTCTGTAATAAGACGAAGAATGTAGAATTCTATCAGTTAATTTTATTGACAATGTAATAATTTTTTATGATTTTAATAAATGATAATATGCCTAGGATTTCTATAATTCATATATTTATGATTATTTACGCATCTACGTTAAAAATCTGGATCTTTTTATTTGTTTAATAGGGTGAGAGCTAGTTGACAGCAGGATAGTAATTGCGACAGTTGAAATAACACGTAACCATTGTGGGATCAAACGACTGTCAATTCGACAAAGCAGTTGATGAGATTGATAGCAACGTGTTTGAAGTGGAGCTACGTGACTTTCCAATTACCCTGCTACATTGCAATTTCAGATACAACGAATACAAATTCGAACTTCATCATTTGAGATCTGAGTTTGATTGCCATTAATTCTGATGGTCAAACTATCCTGAACAGGGACAGAGGACGCAGATGTTGAATCATTCTATTGCTGGGCAAAGGTTTATTTATGCATGAGTCACACAGCTGTGTTACTGCTGAATCATTAGTTCGGAAACACTAGAACTTCGGACAGCTGAAAATGAAATATATGTCAGCAGTTTCACGAATAAAGATCCTAGCAACATCATGAAAATTTATTTCTGTCTAAAAAATTATCCTAATTTTTTTATTTATAAAATGAGATCAATACCTACAGGAAACGATTACAAATCGCATTCGGATTTTAAAATCCCGTAAAAAATTAACCTTTTTAATCTTTAAAAAAATATTTTTTGTAATCTGAAAATGATAAATATTTACAACAATTATATTGCAAGCAATAATACACAGACGACACACTACAACGATAGATTACAAACTATTTTAGATATTTATCTGAAGATTTCTATTATTTATGTCCTGAAGTGTTTTCTATTTAATTTTAAATCCTGCTTTTTTTAACCCTTTGCACTTGAATGGGTTAGTCACCATTCGAGACGATGTATAATTATGACATTTTATTTTTTAAATTTTAACTGTTGAAAATTCCTAAAAAATGTTTAAAAGATGTAGACCCATTTTCCAGGGAAATTCAACTTAAAACAGTTGAATGTATTTTTTAGGTGTGTGTGTGTAATAAGCTGGTCCATCTATTAAATGAACAATTATGTATCAAATTATATTTTCGAGGGTTAACTGTTTTAATCAAAGCAGGGAATTAATAAATTCCATAAAGTTGTCATTCACTTTCGCAAAACTTTAAATATTAAGGTCTTCTTTAAGAATTACAAAAGAAATTCTGCTAAAATAGTTAATAGAAATGAGAATTTTAAGAATAAACTTTTTTAAATAAAAAAGTGAATGCGATTGATCTAATGAATAAAAATGATTAAATTCTACAAAAAAATTTAAAAATTTATTCAGAAGATTTTATAATTACATTTTATTGATGCCACTCTAAACATTAAAAATGGCCTTCGCATACATTACATTAATTCTGTATAAATTTTAAGATATAAAATAAATGAAAGCTAATTGAATAGAATATAAATTCAATACATTCGTATTTATGTTTGAAATTTTACCAAAAACAAGTTTTTAATTCTTTTCGATTTAAAACTATTGTGTAAAGATTTTTTTTAACAAGTCGTTTAATCGCAAGTCCTCAATTGAGCTCAAACATTAATTACTTCTCAAATCCGAATGCATATTCTAGAAAATACTCTATATATATTCCAGATGTTCGATTATCGTAGAAACGAATTTAATTAATAAATTCCTTTCTAAGAACATTCCATTTTCCAAATATCTGATAAATTCCAAGTGAGTAATGATTTCTGAGCACCTACGCGATAATAACAGTAATGTAAACAAACCTATAGAACCTGCTAATACAGGTAGCAATTTATTCAGAGACATGGTTGAGGCCACTAATGAACTGAAAAAACTACTTAAGGACTATCCTAACCTTTTTACTGCCCTTAAACAACTTAAATATGCAAACACCATTGAAGATAAAATGCAATTACTTGTTATGGCTATGGACAGTAAAGTCAACAATTCAATAGGCCGTTAATTCACTTGTAATCAGCTTAGCATTGTGTACTGGAACGCAAACGGGATCAAGAATAAAATTAACGAATTCAGACTGTTTGTAAATAAGTATAACCCCGATGTCATCTTAATGCAAGAAACGCACCTGAGACCAAATAAAAAAGTTTTCATTGCGAACTACACTGGATACTACAGCTATCGCGTTAACCAAAATCCAAATGCAAATCCTGCGGGTGGAACTGCCATATGCAAATCCTGCGGGTGGAACTGCCATTTTTATTAAAAGTCACATTCCTCACTACGAACTCATTCCCCCTACTTTACACTATGTAGAGGCAAATATCGTTGTTATCAAACCCAAAAATCAAGACCTAGTCCCCCTAACTTCTGTGTACATCCCTCATTCATCTGATCCTAATTTGTTTACATTTGACATTGAGAATCTCGTACAAATAAGCCCAAACCAGATTATTGCAGGTGATTTTAACGCTCATCATGGTTCATGGGGATGTAAATGTAACACTCCCAGGGGAAATGCTCTCTATAATTTTTGCAATAACGCAGGTATGGACATAATTGCACCAAATACTCTCACAAGATATGGGTCTTACTCTTACAGTACTATCGATCTTGCATTAGTCAAAGACTTTATCTACCCATACGAAATAACTTAGTAAAGTTCAAAATTCAAATTGTTTTCGTGTGTGGCAACACTAGGATTTAAAAGAATAACGAGAAGCAGCTGGGGCAACTCAACTCAAATAAAAAGGAGGAAAAGAGAGAAGGAGGACATGTTGGTTAGAGGGGACGAAAAAGATGTCTGGGGTAGAACGGCAGCTGAAAATGTGAAATGCAGTATTGAAAAGTTGCGATTGTATATAGTTTTATTTTGTTTATTAATTTGTGTTAAATGTGTCGTGCTGCTGTAGCAGATTCAATAAAGTAGCAGCTGTAAAATCTTGGCTGATGATTTGAAGTTTTCTCACCGATGACTCATACGTTTTACGTTATTATAAAACCCTCATGTTTGGACAAGTTTTACTAACTTCTATCCCCGAATTAAGTTCCGATCATAATCCGGTTCAAGTAAATTTTTTCTTTGCATACACCCTGCGAGATACTCAGGCCAAACTCAAAACAAATTGGAACTTGTACAGACAGAACCTATCTAAAATCGACAATCTTAACTTTATTAATATTGGATCTGAAACTGACATTGAAGAGGCCGTGGTTAATTTAGAAAACGTGTTAACCCAAAGCAAGATCGCCGCATCTAACCCCATCCTAAATAACAAGCCATTCTTTGACCCACGAATTAAAAAACTAAATAAGGAACGGAACTACGCCAGAAAAATGTATCAAAAAACAAGAGACCCCGCTTTCAAGAAAATTAACAATAACCTTAACTTCCAAATTAAAAAGCTAAATCAATTAATCGAACAAAACTCCTTTGTTGACAAAATTAGCAATGCCCATGTTGAAGATGGCACGATCTGGGAACTGGTCAAACCATTCAAAAAGAAATTCAAAAATATTCCACAACTCACAGGAACGAATACAATCGCTCTGTCTGACAACGAAAAGCCTGAGTGCATCGCGGTCAGTCTGGAAAATCAATTCCAAAATAACGAAATTTATGACCTTGATAATGGAAAAATTAGTCTGCAACACTGTCAATGAATTCAAATTTAATAAAAAACTTTTCTCTGAAATGAAAGACCCTCCCCTTCCGAGTGAAATTAAAAACGCGATCAAAAAACTGAAACCAAATAAATCACCAGGGATTGACGGTATCAACAATAAAATGCTCAAGAACCTCCCAGATAACATCATATTCGAACTTACTATTCTCTTTTATAAAATATTGCTTTATGGTCACTTCCCTGACAGATGGAAAATTGCCACTATAGTACCAATCCATAAACCCGGCAAAGACCCAACCAACCCAGTCAACTACAGACCAATTTCACTCCTACCGTCCATTAGCAAGCTATCTGAGCAAATCATCCTTCACAGGCTGAATAATTATTTGGAAGAAAATAATATTTTGATTCCTGAACAATTTGGATTCAGGAAAAAACTTTCTACTACACATCAATTATACAGGGTCACCGATTGAGGACGCGTTTCTAAATAAGCAAAAAGCTGCAGCAGTATTTCTGGATGTTCAGAAGGCGTTTGACCGTGTATGGCAAAAGGTACTTATCTACAAACTTATTAATTACAATGTACCCAACTACCTTATTCAAATAATTTCCTCTTATCTTAATAACCGCAGGTACAGGATCAGAGTCAAGAATGAACTGTCAACTGAAAAAACAATACATGCAGGTGTTGCTCAAGGATCCAAAATCGGCCCAATCCTTTTCTCTATTTTCATAAATGATCTACCTAAACAATTTAATACCTTATTATGTATTTTTGCTGACAACACCGCGATTCTTGCAAAAAACAAAAATGCAAACTACATCCAAATCGCACTCAATCGACACTTACAAAAAATCGAGGAATGGTTTAAAAAATGGAAAATTGCCATCAACGTTGATAAAACCGAAGCAATCATGTTTTAAAAATCTCCTAAAGTCATTAACCACCCACAGCTTAAACTCAATAATAAATACATCCCCTGGTCTCAGAGCTGCAAATACCTAGGTGTTATAATGGATAGGAAACTCACTTGGAGGCCCCACTTCATTTACATAAAAAATAAGTTCCGAGAGCTAACTAGAAAATTCTTCCCCCTAATCTCAAGGAACTCAAAAATGCTTAGGGAAAATAAATTACTTATTTACACAGCCTATTTGCGTCCAGTACTGACATATGCATGCCCCACATGGGGGTATGCAGCAAAAAGTAATTTTAAAATCATAGAGCAGCAACAGAACCAAGTTATCAAGCACATCTGCAAAGCGTCCAGGTACCTCTCCAACAGCAAAATCCAGAAAGCCCTTAACTACCCATCTCTTAAAAAATGTGTTCGTATGTTAGCCACAAAATTTTTCCAAAATCTTGATAATATTGATAATGAAGCAATCAACAACATCCCAACGTACAAACCCGATCCAAAAATTAAACGTCCAAAAAACATTCTCCTCTAACTAAAATCCTCATCAACCAATAGCATTGCTCCTTTCGCTCATCGCAGTTCAACCGACCAATCAGTAACCTCGCTTCACT
Organism: Argiope trifasciata; assembly: GCA_026543055.1. Lineage (NCBI taxonomy): Eukaryota > Metazoa > Arthropoda > Arachnida > Araneae > Araneidae > Argiope > Argiope trifasciata. Next base: position 5,739,340 of record JAPMOQ010001131.1, on the reverse strand, counting down.
AACTCCTCTGTAAAAGTTTTTCCACCAATTTTCACCCATTAAATTAAACAGGTAATGACAGTTTATCCAAAACCAAGTTTTTAACAGTCACTTCATTAAGGAGATAGTCTTTTGCCACAAAGACGGGTGCTCCGATAATAAAATCATTGAACTTGAACTTGATTTCTGAGCATTTACACTTTGACAAGTAATTAGATGCATATTAATTCAATGAACATAGAACCGTTTTTAAAAGCATCTTTTGCATAATTTTCAGTTATAGATTTTATTGTTTCAATGAAATGTAATAATTTCCATAGTTTTTATAGTTGCATTAAATGTTTTATCGTATAATTTTGTTTAATTAGTGAAAACTAAGGAAGAAGGAATCTGCTTATAGTCATTATAGCTGCAATATTTTTCTATCTGTACTTAAATAATTTGTACCTTATGTGAAGAATTCTTTACCATGCAATTTAAATTAGATAATAAAAGTTTTTGATAACACTTTAAAGTCATGGGACTCAACTCTATTATGAAAATTCATGTGCACTATAAACAGGTTAAAACTGTAAAAATCATATTACTTTAATGTTTTTATCAAGTCACAATTTGAGGCTTGGAAATATTTTGTACTCGTAAAATAATTAATTAAAATAAAGAAACACAACCAAAATTCCCCGCCAATCATTATTATATCCAAAACCGACAATAAACCAACAATTATTATGTATATAAATGCCTACAAAATATTTAAAATTTTATAATCAGTTTGATTTTTATGTAACATGCATTTCATGGATAAGTTTGAGAAAGCAATGCAAAGACAGTCTAGAGTATTTTCTTCATGTAAATGCAGACAAGCTAGGGTAGCGATGATTTTATTTCTGCAAGTTTCGTTATCAAATAAAATAGTAAAAAAACATTTATGGAGGTTTCCTTATCAAATAAAATTTTAAAAAACATTTATTTACAAGAAGAAACAATTATAAACGCAAACTTTGAATAAAAAGACTGCAATATTTTTATTGCACAAATCGGCATTGGATTTATACATGAAAAGAGTAAAAATATAAACAAATTTTAAATTAAATTTAAATGTATATTTTAACAAATAATTATTTAAATGTTATTTTAATATCATTTAACTAAAGTTTTCTCATTTCATTCTTCATAATATTTAAAGTAAAGTACGATCGCACATTTGAATGATTTAAATATTCTTTTTAAAAAGGATATGTATCATTTGGATTTTATGCATAAATATAACTAGCTAAAAATGATAAAATACTCCTGTACTTGTTATACAAAATAAACTTGAAAAACGAGTTTTTAAAAAAAAAAAAATTTTTTTGAAATATTTAAATACGAATAACATATTGGTTATATATGAATATTCTTCAATATTACCTACATATGAAATGACCATTTAAATAGAATAAAAAATTCTTGTATACATTTAGTTTAACACGTTATTACAAACAAGCTGCTATATTACTGCTATGTATTCATTTTTTAGTTTATCCATCATTACTTATATTTTTGAAATTAGACACCTTTTTGCCGAGGTAAAATTGGATACGAGATAGTGTTATATGATATTGTCAGCATAAGAGCAGAGAGATAAAGGTCCAAATAGTTATAAACAATGAATTTTTGTGTAAAATCGTATTTTTCAGGAAAGGCGACAGCATAGATAAATTTAAAAAGCGAAACCTTTTCTAAATATAAAATCTGATCCGAAGTATTAAGGTCCCGTTTCCAAGATACACGAATACATTTACAAGAACTGCTCGTTTAAATTTATAAGGTACTCATTTCAGTTGTCTCAGATGCATAGAGTTTTTCCATTATTTCGTTAATTCAACTTAAATTATGTGCAATATTTTCTGGTGTTAATATAAATAATTAAAAATAAATATTTATGTCTTTTATTGAGTAATAATTCTAAATCTGCAATTCGCATTTCAGTAGTTGATGATTATTCCTGTTTCCAAAAAGGAATATCTGTTTTCCATCTACGAATGACAAAACTTTTCATTCTTTTTTAACTAATCTTTATTAGGATATTTGGTTCGTATTCCTTCATATACGCAACATGTACAAGGAAATTTAACTAATGGCCTGAAAAACCCAGCTTCAAGAAAAAAAAATATAATAAAATAAAAACATCAACTTTGACCAAATGCATATCCATCAGCGAAAAGAAAAAAAAAATAACTTTCCATACATTAGCCTTATTTTCTTTTGAACTTTCTAATACCCACGTGAATGATAGGGCTAAAAGTTATGCAGCTTTTTTTTTCCTATTGATTCCCATAGTAGTGCGCAATCGCTGTTGCTATAGTAACATTCAAACACACAACAGTTCTCTAACAAACGACAGGTTAGAAAAAGTGAGGGGAAAATCTGTAATTGGAGGCTAGTGAATTCATGCTAGATTTTTCCCCATCTGTACGACCTGTAGAGTCCCGTAGAATGGCATGACTTGTCAACCCGACTGTCACGCGTCCAGCGCCAAGGAAAGTTTCACAGATTTTGGATTGGAAACTTTCGTCCCGTGAATCTGCTTTTGCAAGGCCAGTATGAAAGTGTGCGTGGATTCTAAAGTAGTGAAAATGTATTCAAATTATTCGGAGTGCGTTTTGGTCAGCAGATAAGGATATGTGGGAAATGGAAATGGACAAAACTCCAGATCCGGTCAAGATAAACCCAGGATAAGTGTGAGTTGTTAATTTTAAACTTTTGTGGAATGTGAAATAATATATTCCCTTCTTTGTATTACTTTTAAAAAATTATTTGCATTTTAAAATTTAAATAATAAATTACATAAGTGGAAAAATAAAGTTATATAAAAAATTCTAATTAGTACAATAAAAGTTTTTATAATGATTTAAAAATATGTTTAAAAACATTTGTCACAATGTTGTTATAGATTTTATAAGCTAAATTAATAGTTTATTTATAGTCTTATTTGTATATTAACATGATAAAGAAAATCAATGAAAGCTCTATAAATGTATTAATATGCTTAGGAATTAATATAAGTACTATAACTGAATTAATATGCTAGGAATTAAAAACCAATAAAATAC
>JAPMOQ010001131.1:5694279-5736256 GCA_026543055.1 Argiope trifasciata | reverse complement strand
TGAAAAAATCGATTTCTTAAGAAGTCACATTTTACTAAACACAGTCACAATCGCAGTTAAACACAATTAAGCATCTGCAGCGAAATGAATTCAATTTTTTTTTTTTTATTTAAATCATTAGTTTTTTCATATTCTTAAAAATATTGCAGATCATGAACGATACATTTTTTTTAAAGTACAACATGTTAAAGACAAAATCTGATTTCTTGGAGGTATTTGAAATATCAATAAATTAAATTTATTTAAATATTATAATAATATTTAATTTAAGCAAATTTGTGAAAAATTCAATTCAGAAAAAAATATTTTAGTTAAGATTTTATATCTATCAATAGATATTTTAAATAATTTCAACTACCTTAATGCTATAAATACTACATTAATATAACTATCAAATCATCTTCCTATATTCATCGATATGAATATCCTAAATTTTGCTGTAAATAAAAAAGTTAATGAATATGTAAATTGGTTTCCAAAATTATGAATTACAATTATTGAAAACTATTTTTAATTCTCTAAGATACAGTTCTTTATTAAAAATACAATGAAATCTTGATATCAATTATTTCTATCAAATTCCATGACAGGTGGCGCTACAGATATACAATCAAATGTTAATCAACTGACTAATAATTAATTTTTGAAAATATTAAAATAGTGAATTGTTTTTGAGCATTCATAGGTACATATAATTTCAAAATTCTATTTCATCAGAAGGACGAAAAAGGAAACAGATTTTAAAAATCCACCTTTCCAAACATAAAATAAGTTAAAATTATAAATTTTTTTATAAATTATCATAATTTTTCATGTTTCAAACTGAAAGATGAATTTTCATCTATTTTTCTATTTATTTTTGTCATGTATTAGTGTTTTTTTCTTACTTCGGAAGAATTTAGGTGAGGAAAGTGTATTATAATTCAGAACAATAATTCAATACATCCTTTTAAAGCGTATATTTAAAATAAAATTAAATATGATTAAGTATTAAAAATATGATAAAAGATATGATAAAAGACAATGTAAAAAATAGTGAAGTTATTATCCCGAAACTTTTTTTTCCAATTAATTTTAATAAAAGAGCTTTCTCCTTCCTTTCGGCATAAAAGTAAAATTAAGTAAAATAACGTGAATCTGGGACAAAGCCATTAACTCCACAAGTACTCAGATTTTTATTTTCATAGTCCCGTACATGGGCATCTTGTCTGTCGTAAAATAATTAATTTAATAAAGCGCTTTTTTTCATTTTTTTTCTTTATGTATTAAAATCAAACTTTGGTATAGAATTACAATTTTAGGAAAAACATCCCATGTTAACAACATTGTTCATAGATTTATCTAAGTCCTTGTGTTTTTGAGCCATCGCGTTTACTTGCATATCAATGTACAGATCGACAATATTTAAAATTTGAAAACATTCTACAGTTAAGTACTAAAATTGCTCATCAAATTTAATCCTACTAAATTTGTACGATTTGACACCATCGTGTTTACTGGCGTTCAGGAAAGTAAATTTGATTTTCTTTTAAAACGCAATGATACACGAACTTTCATCTTTAAAACACTAAGCATTTTGGGGTTATCTTGTTTTCGGGCAGACAAGTATGATTCCAAACATGTGCTTTTTCGGAATCATAAAGGACAGGAACATGAAAATGCATCAAATTTTCGAACTCGAATTTTTTTTATAATTAACGTGTATTTGTGGATGTGTTTCATACATGAAAAAAATAATATTCAGGATTTTCCATAAAATGTGATTTGTGTCTTAAAATCGTAGTAAATAGAAAAACCTCAAAAAAATATCTTAATGTTTAATTCCATAGCTAAAATAGGAGTTCAGGTTAAATAATGATATTGTTCATCCTTCGACATTTTCGTTTGTTATTGAATTCATTAACGTTTTTAGTTTTGTGGTATTGTCAAGAAATCCGCATATTATTTTGAAAGAACACATTTTTTCTAATCTATTGAGATAAAATTTGAAATCTGTGATTTTTGTGACGAGACTGTTATTTAATTAGATAACAGTCCTAACCTAATATTATTAATTATATAACAGTCCTAACCTAATATTATTAATTATATAACAGTCCTAACCTAATATTATTAATTATATAACAGTCCTAACTAACCAAAATCGTTCTATTCCTGAATTTTTGCTTTTACAAACACTTAAATAAATAAATAAAAAAATTGACAGATGTTCAGCTTTTAAGGATTTAGCTATTTTATTTGCTTTTAATTCCAGCGAGCCATCTTGCTCGCCAAAGGTGGCTGGTAGAGAAATAAAGAAAATAAAGTGATGGAAATTTTATTGATTGAATGTATCAATATGCTCGGTAACTTATATAGAAAAGTATCTTCAGTGCTGCTTAAACATTACCTTAAATCAAAATTGAAAAATAGCAGAGTTTTACAAAACATCTATTCTGCAAACGCAAGACCGTTGCCAACCAGTATGAAAATGATGACTCAGATGATAAACCATAAAATGGACTTTCACATCTTTTGATCAATTCTAAATATTTCATGTTATTTTGAAACATCCATAAATTTGCAAATTATAAAATTTTATATAAAAAAAGAAAAAGAAAGAATTATTATTACCGAAGAAAATACTATGAACCGCATATTCCATAAACGTGACTCATTCTTAAGACAAGAATGCTAGAATCATTCAGAAGCAAAAATAACAGATATAACTGCCAGAAACAGTAATGATTCAGTATTCATTAAACAATTCGTATTCAAGAAATCTTCATTTTCTTTTTTTTTCTGGAAAACTTACTTCTGGTTCCTATTCAAAATTTATCAATACACACCAATTTTTAAAATATTTAATTTTATTACTTTTAATTAGAATAATTTTCAAGGTTTTTAACAAAAGTTACATATTTTATTAGATAATAATTTATTAATCAATGACGGTTGGGGATAATTTTTATTATTTTATTTGAAATTCTTCAAAAAAATACAGTTTATATTTTTTCTGTCGTCTACATCTAGCATCTAATTTCATTTTTCTATAAAATGAGAAAATTTTTTACAAGTTTTAATAATGTTCACATATTTTATTAGATAATAATTTATTAATCAGTGGTAGTTGGAGATAATTTTTATTACTTTATTTGATATTCTTATTCAAGAAATGTTCTGTTTCCATTTCTTTTTGAGGCCTACTTCTGGTTCCTATTCAGAATTTTTCCATCCACACTACATTTTAAAATATTTAATTTTATCATTCTTTAAAATGATTTAAATAACGCTCTCATATTCATTAGATAATTTATTGATCGATGATGGTTGTAGATAATTTTCATTTGATATTTTTCACTGTTCGTCACCAAGGCGAAAAATAATAAACTTCTGCACGATACAATAATGACAAGTGCCCCAGCTTCGATACTCATTGCTTAAAGTTTGTGGGAAAAAATATGTGCTGTGAACATTGCTCCAACCCATTAAAAGAAGTAAAAATCATACCGTTCATCTTTTTATTTTGTTTGACATGGTCGGAAAAGAAAGGTATTTGTCACGCAATGGAAGTTCCGAGTCTTCTGTTGCATTCCTTAATTTTTCTATAATCGATTTTCTATTTCTGTTTTTTGAAAAATAAAAAGTAAGTATATACTACTAGAACATTTGCACATTTGCCAAAATATTTTCTTTTGTTTCATTGATTTTATTCTCGCCAAAAACAGAAAAGGTTCATTAAAAAGCTATAGTACGATTGTTTTACTGAAATTATGGTAAAAATTTTAAAAAATGGTGTTAAAGTGTCAATTTTACTGTTGTATATGAAATGTTTTTCAAAGAAAATAGAATAAAAGTTAAGGACTTAAAACATTCTAAATTATTTTTATAATGAACGTTCCTTTTTCCATTGCCACAGTGTTACAACAATTACTGAAAAATACCGTTATAATATACTTTTATTTAAAAATGAATTAGCTGAAAATATTTAATATTGAGAGTAATTAAAGCATTGGGTTTCAGTATTGATAATTTTTGTATAATTTAATTTGTTCAAAAAAATTTGGTGGGGGAGGGGAGCTTTCCCAACTCGGCTATAATGTAGCTTTAATTCAAGATGTTACTCTGAATAGACCGCATTACATTCTAGTGTTGATTGTTCAAACTTATAATTAGAAATATCTTTACAACGCACAGCGTAAGTTTATCAAATAACTTAATTTTGAAAGGCAAAAGTAAATATTTAGGCATTTTTTAAATTCAAAATTTTCCTAAGTTCAATTTTTGCTGAAACCTATTTCGTCTTTCGATAATAAATAATAAGCTATATTTGGCTTTTAAGGTATCTACTGTAATATTGTTCCAGCTGTTAATTTGTTGTAAAAAACGTTTTAAATTTTAAAAAAAACACTTTTTATTTTTTTCCGAGTCATATTTTTGCTTTAAAACTTTAAAAAATTCTCTGTTATGTTTACGATATTTAGAGAAACATTTTTCATCCACTTCTGTACTACTGCAAAAGCTGATTTTTAGTAAGGGCAATACCACTCACCAATTAGCTGATCACTCAGAATTACTTAACATAGAAATTATTCATTTAACTTACATTGTTTCGATTAAAATTCACTAAATCAACAAAAAGATAGTCCACAATATCAAAAAATGACGACGTCTTACAATATTTGAAGATGGAAGTTGTTATTATAGCTTAGAAAAGGAAATTACCTTAAAGAAGTGACCCAAAATTATAAGAAAAAAGTCGATTTCCTTCAACATATGAGAAGGCCCGGTGGTAAAGTCTCGGCTTCGGAACCGGAGGGTTTTAGGTTCGAGACTCGATTCCACCGAATAACCGTCGTATGAGGGGGTCTGTTGCACATTAAATCTGTCAGGCCAAATGTCCTCCCGCTGGTGTGGCGTGGTGTGGAGAGGGGGGTGCCAGTTCAGGTGCTGTCCTCGTCATCTGACCGTGGTTCAAAATTACGAGGTCCGTCCCAAAATAGCCCTCGTGTTGCTTTAAACGAGACGTTAATATAACTAAACTAAACTCAACATCTGAGATTGGGCCAGTAAAGATCAGAAATTGGAAAATGAGAAGGCTTTTTATAACACTAACATGTATGCAGTCCAAAACCTGCATTTTTTACTACAGAAATCAGCTGTGCACGATATTACTACACTGTCTCCTAAATTGAAAGCAGTTGATATTTAGTATAACAAAAAATATGTTAAAATCTATAAGAATTCACAAGAATGAGAATTTTATTAGTATAAAAATGTAACCGTTGGCTGGTTGACAGCTCAATTAAGAACTTTATCGTAATCGAAATAAGAAAGTTATCGTTTGCATTTCAAAACATGAAAAACAGATCGTTTTTTTTTTTTTGTTTGTTTGTTTTTAAGAAAAAGGTCGTCAAACTTGTGTTGTTTCTTTACTGATTTAAAATATTTTTCAATATACTAAAAAAAAATTATATTATACTTTCAATTACACTAATAAAGGCAATTCTTAGTCTTGAAAAAATAGGGAAATAAACAGCAGTTTTATCACGGTTTCTTACTGCAAATTTGAAGTAATTTTTAAACAATCTTCAATAAGAACTTTAAATAATTCAATAAAAACTATTTTTAAAAATATGCTTTTATTGATATGCTTTTAAAAGCTGAAAATAGAGCAAATTTTCCTATTTATTATTTTCTATTTTCTGTCTTTAATTTAGAATTCATTATCATAAATATTCAGGAATATTGAAATCAATTTTTCGCTTATATTCTACAGATGAATTTCAATAAGATATCCTGATATTTGATATCTAAAATACTTTACTGATATAAAATGAGTTAAATCTTATGCTACAAATAAATAAATTGCAAAAACTAATGCAATCCAGTTTAAAAAATAAAGAATTAAACACTCCGAAAGGAATTTAATTATAAAAAAATCATTGTGTTAAAATAGAACAAAAATTAAAATGCTTCTCAAAATTGCTGATTTTGATCAACAACTACGAAACTGGAATATTATGGACAAATTTAATATCCCCTTTATTATTTTGCAAATAAAAGTTTCCAATGAATTTTTATTTAATGTAAGGGGAATAAACATTAAATTACTTTTTTGCGAAATAATAACGATAAGTTTTATTTTAAAATGCTTCTTTTTTATGACATTATGTAAATTTTCTTCGCACCATTTCCGAAAACTTTTCCACCACCAGAATTAGCCATATCAATACGAAATTTTGTGTTAAAATAAAATGCGATTAGAAATAATACAACACTAGGTGAAAAAAATTGAGCTAGAAAGTATCTCATGAGGGAAATCCAAGGTCAAAGGAGTACACCAGAAATACACTCATCGTTCCCTTAATAAGATGGAATCTTCAAAATATGGTCGTCTCAGAATCCGTTGACGAACAGTAAGTTATTTCTATCCAAAATTAAGTTAGTACAGAGAATTTAATATGTATTACATAATCGAGTATCGATTTCCACTTTTTTGTGGATAGAATTAGCAAATGAAATTAAAAATAAGTCATCGAATCTTGAACAACAACAAAAAAAGAACAGATTTAGCCTTATTCTCGAAATAGCTAACTTCAAATGCTGTGCAATTCCTATTATTCCATTCATTACTGTAGAATTATTAGCCCTATTTCGAGACGCTTCCGTGTCATTAGCCGTTGCTTAATTCAAGCACGCAACCCGAACACGAGATGATGAGCCAGCATGAACTTTTCGAAGCTGTTCGTGCTGATAATTCATAAACGTTTCTAATCGGAATAAAAAAGAACAAAAACTTAGACCCACATCCGTTCTAGAATGATTATTCTGCTAATCGAATTCATTTTCTGTTCTCAAGTCTGATGATGAGACTCGATGACAGTTTAGATGAAAAATTGTTCCTTGAACAGAAAATTCGCGTTGGATGATTTTTAATTAGATATCGGAGATCAATATCGCTCTGCAATTAACTTATTGCTGTGTTAATTAAGCTTTATTTCTTAAATATTAAGATTATGTTCTTCAAGCTATTAATTTTAATGATAATAATACAAGGGTAAGGAGATATATCATTATAAATATATTATATGGATAATTATAGAACATGAATTTTATATCATTACAATAAGAACTTACAATACATTACAATAAGAAGAATCCACTTATTATTTTTTACAGTTCTAAAATTTTGATACATTAAAAGAATTCGACTTATTTTTAGAACGAGAACATTTGTTCGAGTTTTCGTCTTTGAGTTCTTAATTAATTATGGAATTATTTTTAAATAATCATTCTCTCATCTAAAATAGATATTTTTTGTTTAAGATGACAAACATATATTATTAAATATTCGAGAAAATGTATTCATAAAATAAATAATTAGCGAAAAACACGAATTCTGAATGAATACAGAAACTGGAAAGACTTGATCCTAGCTTTCGTTTTTTTAATACCCTGATTATTAGTAAATTAAAAAGCTTAATTCTAAGAAGGAGATATGTACTTATTCTAAATTAATTCAATAAAGTAAATATAATTATTGGTAAATTCTGAAAGTGAATATATTTCAGGATATTACTAATGATCAAATATCTCTAATGGCTTAGAAAGATTTCACTCTAGAAATTATTTTAATAACTTTACTCATAAAAAACTTAATAACTTGAAGCTAACAATTAAGTCAATTATAAGACGAAAAGCTATTTGAACTTTCTAATTTTATTTTTGGGCTATTATACTGGCGAGTGAATCCACAACTCCAGAAATTTAATTCCAAATTGCCCCATATACTTTTATCGCTTACAATCAATCGCATTAAACGAGTAAGTGATACTTACATTAACTTCTGTTTTGTGATCTTTTTAACTGATTCAAGTCTCTTAAGGTGTCCAATTAGGTTAAAAACACAAATTTGAAAGGAAATTCCCATTTTTATTTAATAGTAATATTGCAGTTTCAAAAAATAAGAGCGTTTCTATTTCCAGCGATATCTAATTTGTCTCTATGTCAATTAAAAGCCAAATTATAATAAACTGTCAACATATGTTATGCTTATGTATAAGTATTTAAAAATTTTAAATACCTTTTCTAACAAACGAGCTTTTTCATAATTCTGCTGTATGAGTATCAACATATATCAGGCAATAACCTAGATACATAATGAAATTTCTAATTAGTGCTCATTATGTAACGCAGAATGTATTGAAATATGAATTTAATGTTTAATGCTTTAGAAGTACATTTATGATTGTTTAATGTAAATATTGCTGAAAAAAATCTGAAATTTCCGATATACCATATATTACACACAAAATAAATTATTGTATACAAGTCTTAGATAATTGTCACCTTCTCTGTAAGATATGTCAAACGTGTAATAATACAAAAAATGAAAAACTAACAAACAATTTTGAGAACAATCCTAGTTTTGTGAATAAATGCTAAATTTGCATAAAAATAGACTTTTTTTTTTCAAAAACTACACATACAGTGGCACAAAAAATTGAGAGTACACCTTATTTTTTCTAGATAAATCTGACTTTCAATATAAATAACACCTTACAGAGAAGTGCAAACATGTTTTATTTTTACACATAACAAATGGCTTAATTTAAAGCAAAAGTAATGAAAAATCAACAAAAAAATTCCAAACTGAAAAATTCCAAAAGTATTTTAAATAAACATACTCAGAATTTTGCCTCAAAAAATTGAGAATACACCAATTAAATTTCGGTAATATCTCGCAAAGTGTCACAATTAATTTGGATGACTTTTTGTTCTTATAATGGCCTCTAAACCTCATAATACTGTTTCGACGGATTTTTGGTGGTTCTGAAGATATTTTACCCCATTTTTCTTACAACACTTGTTTCAAATGGGTTTTGTTTCTTATTTTGTGTTTTTTTAGCCACTATTTCAAGTATGACCCACAAATATTCAATGGCATTGATGTCGGGGTACTGTGGTAGTGTGTGTAATTGCTGCTTACAAAGAAAAAGACACCATATTTTGACATTAAGTGCAGTTGTTAAAGCGTAATTCAGAGTTATAATGTACACCATGTTACATGAAATGCAAACAAATGTAACAGAAATATAAAAGCATGGAAGCCAAGCCAATAATTTTATAAAAACAAAGTTTAATATTTGCTTACGATAAAATAGTTTTGGGTTTTCTTAATAGCAACAACAAAGTTTGTGATGAAATTACCAAGCTTCTTAATGTTCTCTCTGATGGCTTTGTATTCAACCTAAAACACGTCAATTAATTTCTTAAATACTATATTATGAGGAAATGCAGTTTATCTCAAGGTACTGTAAATTTCAGCCTTTTGTTTCGTTTCCAACCTATTTTACTATGTTTAGTACGATTCAGGTTAAATTTCAATTGCTATATTTGGATTATTTTATGATGGACATCATAATCTTGAACAGATAAGAATGACATTCGAATTTGCATTCCCCTCTTCAAATTTCAGCACCACATTACATTTAAACATTTGCATTCAATTGATTTAACTATCACCGCACTGATGTTTCAGGATCATGGTGCTTCAGTTTACAACCCTAAGGACCAGGATCCTAAAATCTGTTGCTGCTTTCTTAATATTTATAGGAATTGTACGCATCTGAAAGTTAAAAGATAACCATGAATGGTACCCTGAAACTTCTCTCATTATCCTTATTAGAGGATATGCGCTGGTTCACCCACATAAAAGTGTAGGTTTTGGTGAATCTCTTAAGTAGATTGGCGAAAATACTTACTAAATATAAGTCTTTGGCATTAATGTAGCTTTTTTACTGAATCTTTTGTGCGAATTTTGGCCATTTTATTGACGATAAATATCTGACAAGCAATCAATTTGCAAAAGTAACTGAAAACTGAATTTGTGTCTGGAATATCTTTTTTATCAGATCGATTAAAATTAAAATTTCATGCAAAATTACAACTGTAATCACAAGATCATAGGATACCAAAGGTTACTAAAGATACAAGGCTGATACCAAATTTCGTTTATTTAAGTCATTCAGTTTTGTGGCCATCACGTTTACCTGTTTGTGAAAGTGTATCGTATACCGACAGAATTGCTGTTCTTTAACTGATTTTGATGTCTGTTTACATTTTATATGTAAATCAGTATACCATATTTTATACTTCTAGTTCTTTTAGTTTTATAGTTATCTGATTTATATTCAGAATACTATAATACATCATTTGAATGGGTTTCTCACACAATTTATAAATTTGGTTTAAAGGAACATGACAAATTTCATTTGTCTAACTCAAAAGGTTTTTAATTACCGTTTTCACAAACAAACATAATTCCAAAATTTAAAATTCGATTCCAGAAATCTAAAACGTGACGATTCGTCAAATCCTGAAATTCTAAATTTTTAATGATTACAATAATTTTTCTATATTTTGCATACTAAAATATAATAATTAAAAACGCTTATTTGTCCAAGATCGAATAATATTATTTGATCAATTATTTTTGAATACTTTTTGGTTATTTAAGGTATCCGACTATGTTCAAAAGAAAAATTTAAAATTTTTTCAAAACTATTTAAAACTATGATTTTTAGATGTATTGTCAATTATGATGCAAAATACTATAAATGCAACAAAATTATTATAAAATATTTTGAGAAATAGGAAAATTTGTAGTAAACTTAATGAAATTTAACCAAATTGGCTAACATTCTACATAAAATTGTAATGTGGCAATCCAATTTTTCTTCGTACTCTAGTTATAGAATATTATGATGAATAAAATGAATCAAAATCTCAGAAAATCTTGAGACGCAAAGACGTTATGGGTAAAAATACACACACACACACATATATATGTGTGTGTGCGTGCAATTTTTCCTTAAATTTAAAACTTAATTTTTTATGAACACTTATAAATGAAAAAGTATTTCACCAACAACAAAACTTTTTATTCACTTCATTGCCCATATTATTTAAAACACATGCTGAAATTTGTATGTAAAGTCCTGTATTAGTTTTTGAGATATCATGTTAACGGTGGAGAATTTTTATGAACATTAAAGTTTTGAAGTTAAAGACAAATTTTAACTGAAAAAATATGTGACCCTGGATGATAGGTCAGAGCTTCCTTTTTTTCTAGAAAAGATAAATTGTTGATAAAATTGATAATTGTTAATTGGTAAGAGGAAAGTCTGAAGCACAAGAAATAACAATTTAAAAATATTCGCCAATGTGGTCGATAATTAGTGTTTTTAACGTAGTCGGATACCTTAAAGCGTTGATTAAAAAATTGAAATAGCACTTTAAAACCACATTATCTCATAGCTGAAAATATTATCTTTTAGAAAGAATTCAATTTAAATTAAATGACAGTCAACTCAAACAGATTACACAGGTATAAATTAGTATCTTTAATTTAATATAAATTATAATTAATCAAAAGTAGATATTCTGATAATTTCTTTATAAGATTTGTAGCTACAGATCTAACAGTTTATTCTATTGAGTAACAATGAACTCACGTTCATTTTTAAATAGAATTAATTAATTTTTGTTAGAATGTTGCCTTGACTTAATCTTCGCGGCAACGACCGTTACCGCAATTAATTGAGAGGTATTTTTAAGATCTGTGTTCTGATTGCTTCAATGATAAATATGGAAGATCTACTTTCCAATATTCGTCAAAGTTTTTGCAAACTATATTCAATTTTCACCATTTTTCAATGCTCAGTTTCCATGCTATTTGTCTTACACCAATTGGCAGCTTTCGACATTTTGTGGCCAGAGACAGTACGCATTTTGATTCTTTCCTTTTAAAAACTGATAACTTTAGTTTCACATATCAATACATTTTTATATAAACAATTATTTAATGAATTATTTCAGGCTAATTATTTTTATTTTAGCAACTTTGGAAAATTAAGGGTATTTTTTTCATTTGTTTATGTTAGTATTATATTGCTTACAATATTATTTTAGTTGTGCTCATTGTTTATAAATGTTGTAAAAATGGATAAATATAATGAAAATATAGAAACCTGATCAGTTTAACTACTTAAAGTCTTAAGAAGTCTTTATGGCGTTTTATAATTTGAAGAATTTGTAATTTTTCGCAAATTTATTTGTTTTGCTATTTAAATTATAACATTTTTCTATTGATCTGTTCATGCTCCACTGACCAGTCAAGTGGCCATAAGCAATTGTCTATAAACTAACCGAATTGTTAAAAGTATCAAAATGTGGAGTAAGAACGTATTTTGTATTAAATAGTAATTTTAATGGTTTAAGCTGTTAAGTTAGTTATCTAAATCCTGCTATCTAAGCTTGCACCAGGATATGTCACCAAATAAGGGTAAGAGAGAGGGAGATGAAAGTTGAAATATTTTTTTTAAATAAAAGGCTATTAAGTTGAAGCAAAAACTTGAGCTACAAAGTAGTAGGTATTAAAGGTACCTATAAAATGAGCTGTCTAATGGTATGATAGTTTAATTACATCAGAAGTAATTTTTTTAAAGTAAATCTAGAGAAATATTTTTCATTTTATAAAAATTATAAAAATTTCATGGAATTACTTTTTTCATAAGAGAGAATATAGATCAATATCTACATTACTTTATTTTAATGTGTTTCAAAGCTCTATAGAATATAATTTTTCCAATTTTTTTCTTCTATTTTTAATTTAATCCTACTAAAATTAAACTTTACAGTGTTTTACAGTTCATTTTATAAATTTTGTACTATCTTCGAATTTCACTTTCTCGTATTCGTAGTATACAGGAAGTACAGTAATCGTCAAAATATTCAAATACCGACAAATATCAGTTTTTTTAGACTACTTTGATTTCGAAAAATATGCTTTTGGGAAAAAGTACATCTGTCTGTCTGTCAAAGATAATTAAAAACCGCTTTGATCTAGACAGATGAAATTTGGTATCGGACTAACCTGCCCATCTGGCTGTTCGAATATAATTTAACACGGTAACTTCAAAACGAAGTGAACTAGTTTGATAAATTTCGGTACACAAAATTAATAGTCTAGACACCTATCAAATGTTGAAACAAATCCAACCAGGAGTTGACCATCTGTCTATATGTACTTTTAGAAACATATAAGCGTGATAATTTTCAATGATTTAAATATATGAATACATGGTGATTTTTCGACTACAAGTGGGATTTTGTGTCAAATTTTTATTTCAATCGCTTGGGAAGTACACGACTGAAACCGAAATTTGATTTCTGGATACTATTAACCGCATTCCAAGAATTAATCATCAAATTTATCTAGAAAAATGATACCTTAGATTCAATATAAAGGATAGATTTACGTCAAAGGATAATATTTCGCTACTACTGTGCGCTATGAAATATGTTTTTTGTAGAAAAAAATATTTATTAAAGAATATTCGAGAAAGTTTTGGGTAAATCACTCCAGATGGTTTAGATTATATCATTCCTTTTAGTTCAAAACTTTAAACGTAAAGAACCACCGTTTAAGTTCCAATGTCCTAACTTCCCTTATCCAATAGCATGACGGTTCTAACTAAAAGCGCTGTATCAGGTAACCAACTGAACAAATTAAACCAATGAAATTGATGTATTTTTTACAGTAAAAAGGACAGTTCGTCTGGGCTTCTAGTCGGAAATTTGCTACTGTTCAGATTTACGGAGAACATTAAATCTGATCATGCATAAAATATACTTCCATTCATGTAGATGTCTCCCGCCGTTTCCGGTGTCTCGTCATTTGTCCCCGATATTCGCAACTCCGAATTTCATGAACATTGAACCCTCTTGTGGTAGAAAAAGATAGCTTTACGTGATTCACAATTAAATGAATCCAGCTGTAAAAAAATGTTTTTCTGAATACGCCGAGTAGAAATCTCTTTGAGTTTGTCATTTCTTCTGAAATATTGCTTGTATTTATTTTATGTTTGATTTATATTACAATTATAATAAATATTTAATATTTAATTCTTCTTTGATACGAAAAAAAAATTTTTTCGAGAAAAATAAAATAACTGCTAACTAAATTAACTAATTAATTTTTAAGTTTTCAGTTATTATTTAACCCTTTCTACTGATATATATTATGTGAAAAAATATGTGATTCGATGCATATTTATTCAGACAGAGACTTGTTCATTTCTATATATATATATATATATATATATCATTGTTTTAATTTATATATTCCCGAATTAGTTTCCCCATATTCTTACCACTTTATAGGTATATTTAGCAATTAAAATTAAAAAATAAATAACCAAAATTCAAAATGATGCACTGCATTGAATTGTGAGTGGGTAATCTATACTTATAATAAAGCTCAATGTGTTTGTGTGTGTGTGTGTGCGTGCGTGTGTTGAGGCTCCACAGGCCAGACCGTTGGACCTACAGCTACAAAATTTGGTACATATATACCTTGGAGGTCGGGAATGTGCACCTCGGAGCCCTTTTTTCGAATTTTTTATTAGAATTTGAATTAATCAAAATTTAATCGAATTTTCGACATTTTTCCGCTTTAACTTCTAAAATATTATTGCACAAATATGATTTTTGCATCAATTTAAAGATTAAAAAATTAGCTTTCTAATGGCATTAGTATTATAATGTATAATTTAAGCCTCTATTTTTAACGAATTTTTAAAGAAATATTTTGACCATGTTTTTTTGACACGTGACTGGATAAAATAAAAGAAAACAATGACGGAAGTTCAAATAATAATAAAAAACTATCATCGTAAATCAAGTCTAAAGAAATTATACTTTTAGCACGTGACTGGATAAAATTAAAAAAAAAAACATAAAATGTGATATTTTCTTTAAAAAATAAATGCAAAGCAAAGGTTTCTATAATCGTTTGCAATACCTAAATCATTAACTCAATAAATCTTCTTTATTTACGGTAA
The DNA here is from genome assembly GCA_026543055.1 of Argiope trifasciata. NCBI lineage: Eukaryota > Metazoa > Arthropoda > Arachnida > Araneae > Araneidae > Argiope > Argiope trifasciata. The sequence goes on along the minus strand of JAPMOQ010001131.1, from coordinate 5,721,368 downwards.
ACCTGATTGAATTTAGACAGGATATGCATTGAAATCCCGACTTTTATGGCATATTTCTATAATCGTTTGCAATATCTGTATAATTAATTCAATAATTTTTGTTTCCATTATAAAATGTGATAGTTTCTAAAAAGATAAACGCAAAGCCAAGGGTTCTATAATCGTTTGCAACATCTAAATCATTTATTAAATATCTTTTTCCCCTTTTTCGCTCTCTTTAAAAAAACATATTTAATATTTTGGCAACATCACGGAAAAAAACATTTTTAACTTCAGGCCAATAAATGCGCGGAATTACTTCAAGGCTAATGAATATGTGACTTAATTGAAAATTTTAGAACGCATTACTCATGGCGAACCAGCTGGTCGCCAAAGGCGGCTGTTACTTTATAAATGGAAAAAAAAAATTTTTTTGAGAGTTTGTTTATAAAGATAAAAATTGCAAATCTTATTTTTTTTTCTTATCTATAAGAGAATTTTCTAACCGACTTTATGCTCTTTCTTAAAGTGTTTGAATATTAAAACTTTGTTCACTTTTGTGTTTATTATAACATTAAACAATTTAAAAAATTCAGAATATAACTTTCAATTCTTAATCTGACAAAATTCTTAATTTTTACTGATGGCGCTTCTAAAAAAGTTAAGAAAAATTGACGTTACGATTTTATAATTTTTATAATATTCAGTTATCTATACTTATAATAAAGCTCAATGTGTGTGTGTGTGTTGGCGCTTTACAGGCCAGACCGTTGGACCTACAGCTACCAAATTTGGTACATGTATACCTTGGAGGTCCAGAATGTGCACCTCGGAGCCCTTTTTTCGAATTTTTAATTTGAATTTGAATTAATTAAAATTTAAGCGAAATTTCGATGTTTTTCCGCTATAACTTCCAAAAATAGGATCGCATAAACATGATTTTTACATCAATTTAAAGATTAAAAAATTAGCCTTCTAATGGTATCAGTGTTTGAATGTATAACTTAAGCTTCTATTTTTAACGAATTTTTAAAGAAATATTTTAACCATGTTTTTAGCACGTGACTAGAGAAAATAAAATAATGCCGGAAGTTCAAATAAAAAAAATTATCATCGCAAATAAATCTAAAGCAATACAACTTTCAGCACGCGACTGGATAAAATAAAAAAAACATAAAATGTGATATTTTCTAAAAAAATAAATGCAAAGCAAAGGTTTCTTTAATCGTTTGCAATATCTAAATCATTTATTCCATAAATCATCTTTATTTATGATTGAATTTAGACAGGATATGCATTGAAATCCCGACTTAATGGCATATTTATGTAATCGTTTGCAATATATGTATCATTAATTTAATATTTTTGTCCCCTTTCTCGCTTTCTTTAAAAAACATATTTAATATTTTGGCAACATCATCGAAATTTTTTTTAATATTTTGGAAGCATAATCGATGGTTAAAACTGACTGATTTATAACAATAAAGAATATTATTAGAAAAAGGTGTATTTTTAGAACTTTCCGTCCATCATCTTAAAGAAAATATTAATTTCAGGCCAATACATGCCCGGAATTACTTCAAGGCTAATGAATATGAAAATTTTAGAACGCTTTACACATGGCGAACCAGCTGGTCGCCAAAGGCGGCTAGTAAATTAAATATTTATAGACGACCATTGATTAAAACTAAAAGTTTTTACTGTTTAATACAATAATAAAAATGTTTTAATTGTTTTAATAAATACTTAAATCATTATTTTAGAGGTATACTTTTGTTTTCAAATTATTTAATTATTTATTTTTTTAATTTTCAAGGAATCTAAACTATAAGACGCACCCATATTAAGAAATTATTTAAATAATTTTTTTTTTTTTTTTTTTTTGCATTTTAGTAAAAACAGAAATTAATCCAGATTTCACCAGCGGCATTCATCCTTAGGTCAATACTACTATTTGGCACTTTCTGAGAACTTGTTCGTGTATGGCTGGGAGCCAAAAATTAAACCTATCGATCAAAGTTAGCCGCTATTTCTTTTTGCAGACAGCAAATGCATCCATCATATTAGATGTCAATATTTATGTCATCATTTGACGCAATGGCACGCCAGAAATCAGTTAGTTGACTCAAGAATGCAGATGCGGATTAGTTGATCAGCTGCTTAAAATACAGAATTAAACTAATGAAACCTATTTTTTGGAATATAATTATTCCCATTTGAGTTTTTTTTTTTTTTTTTCAAATAGTTGTTCTACAAATAAGAGAAGATTTGTAAGTTTAAGCTAAAATAAAAAGGGTTAAAAATTATAAGTAATCAACAATACAAGCATTAAGAAACTAAAACAATATCTGAAATCATTTAAAATTGAAATTATGTCGGAAATGAAACTAAATTACATCGAAATCGAAACTAAAAATTATTTCGGAATAAAACTAAAAACAGTGAACAAAAATATAAGAATTTTGAAATTAAAACCTATTTTTGATATAATCCAAAATTAAAATTATTTTGGATCTAATTAAGAATTACAAGCATGTGTGCGCGAAAATATAATTTTACAGTTGCGTAATCAAGAAGATAAAAATTTTAGGAATCAAATTACAAATTATTTTACACGAATTTATTTTTAAGCTATGCACAGAGAAAAAGCAATTTGCCAGTCTGCATTGCAACACAAAAGTAAAAGAGAGAACTTTGTTCTTCAGTGATTTTACTATGAGATTCTGATTTCTTTGCCGGGTCTAGAGCTTAGGCAAGGGAATCTTAAATATCTTTTTAAAAAAGGTGTGCAGATGTTAGGAATTTCCATTCCTTCGTTCCTGGCGTGAGAATCACGGAGTCAACAGTTTTGTCTAGTTCGTATTAGAACTAATTAAAAATGAAGAGGGGACACTGGATCAAGAAATTTCAGAAGATAACATGGGCAAAATTAATATGAAAATTAGGAAACTAATTAATAGTAAAAGTAAATTTTAAAAGCATGATTGTACACTTGTACACACACGCGCGTGCACACATGCATATGAATATTTGAAAAATATTTGAAATTAAGAATATGGGCTTAAAACAAAATTCCTAATATGTTACATAAAAGTCGGACTATATGCCCATCAGTAGCCATATGAAAATAACTTTAAAACATAAAAATCTAAATGAAAGAAATGCAGCACATGTTTAATATCCAGAATTTTAGATCCGAACCCAATTTCGAATCAGTTCAGTAAACTGGTTGATTGTTTGTCAGCCTTTATGTGTATGCCAATAATGATGTAAGGATGCTACTTTTATTCCGATGACGGATCACACCTCTGTGCTGGAGAAGAAGGCATAAACCGTGTTTTAATGGGGGATATGGTATGGTATGCTTTAGGTTTTTCGGCACAAAGCCTAATTTAAGACAAGCTGAGCCATTCACAAGGATTTTTAAACAATTCCATAATAAAATGCGTAAATAAAAGAAGGATGTATTGTAAAACGTCAAAAGTTTAGAAGATCTATGATTTAAAACGATTTGACACAAGAATAAAATTTAATCTGAAATGTTAAATGTTATGAAAAAATTACAATGGATTTTAAGAAGTCAAAATGTTTTGAGTGAGGTTTCTCACCTACCCATAAATTTAAAATAGGCGAATAAAAGTGAGTTAAACAATCTTTGGTAAAATTAGAAAATTGAATAAGAATATGAGCTTGAGAGTTTATCACTCCACATTTAGTACAATGAGGGGCCTGTTCTCCAAATAACAAATATCTGTGTATATCTTGTATGTCCAATTCGTAGACGAATTAATTTCTCATCTGCGCATCGGTTCGGTAAAACTAACCACTTATTCATTTTTGGTTGAATATCATGTAGTTAGATATCCACCTGTGCGTCCCAAACTTCTTGCCACTCTAGGTATATCTTGAAACATCACAAAACGGAACACGGTAATTAAAAGGTTCTGAAGCCTATTTTGCAGCTTGATATGCAAGCACCAACAGAAAATTATATCTAAATCTTTGTTCACCAGTACCTATATTTGTTCCATGATTTGTGCAACAATCGGGTGACAAACATCTTTCCAATGCATGCGATTGCGATCATTCATATATATAAGTCTCAATTCACAATTAGTCTCAGAAAAGAAATCTGACTTGTACAGTTTGGATGCCAAAAATGAATTTCAAATTTCAAACCCATTCGATCAAATGAAAGAAATTCAAAATGCATGAGTAATTCTCTTCATTTTAAACTAAATACAATATATATATATATAACACAAATAAATAATAACTTATTTAATAAATATGAATTAATTATTACAAGTTAATATCTGAACATAAATGTTATAAAAGTATGAAAAAAATATTCTTGAAGTTGTGTCGTTAATTTTATCATTCGACATTATTTAAAGACAAAATTTGTGAAATCCCTCATTTAGCAATTAAGAAACATCTAACTTAGAACTAACTATCATAAAAATATTTTTCTGCTTTTAGACTTAATATTTTAACTATCGACTCTTCAACATGCAGCCCTACCTTACCGAAAAACATTACTTATAACCTGAAACTTTGAATTACTTATTTGGTTCCAGTATTCCACACCTGTTGTAGAATGAGTTATCCCGTAAAGGGAGGACGTAGTGAAAAAGCAATTTTCTTTTCTTTGATAAGCGCGTTTCTTTTCTTTTCTTTCTTTTTCTTTTTGTAATTTCTATTTCTGTTTTTCCTTTTATTTTTGAATTGTTATAGTTTGATTTAATTTAAAACATTTGAAAGTTCTTGTTTAATCCTGCATGAAAAATACCTGCCGTAGTGGTCTCCCCAAAACTTTCTCACATAGTCCTAATAGATGTTTTAAATCCCTCCCCTTCCTCTTATTAGAATGGAACCTTAAATTAAAACATGAATGCCTTGCATGTCTTTTGCCGACAATAGCTCCGAAATATATATCAAGCATTTTTACTGTGTATAGAGTGTGTTCTTTGGTCATTAATATCGAACAGGTAGTTAATACAGACCTACCTGAAAATCAAATATGTATTTTGGGCATTTTTTTCTTCACTCATTGAAACCAAAATTTAACATAGAATTTCATTTGTAGTCACCAGATCACATACTAAATTTTATTTATTTATTCATTATGATTTTGTATTTATTATTGCGTTTACACTTATATGAAAATACAACATTGCATACGGCCAATCTTTAGATCTCCTACAAAATTTTATATGAATATCCTTAGCATAATTTGATCCAAATTTATTCTAAAACTGAGAACCAAATTTTATTTACCTAAGTTATTATGTTTTTTGATTTTTCGCATTTACATGCATGGAATAATACAGGCGTGTGGTCTAAAATCGTCAAAAATGGCGTATGGTCTAGTGAAATTTACTCAAGATTGGATGGAAATCTACAATTACATGATAAAGCTTTGCATCAAATTTTACGCATCTCACAGCCGAAGACCATGTCGTTGTTTCTCATGGCACTTGCCATGGACAAGCCCGCTGATCTGAAGACAGCGATTTAAACTGATAGGGAGCGTCTCTTGATTTAGTAGCGCCAACTAAGGCTAAGAGTACGACTTTGTCACTCACGCATCGCTCATTCGCTTGCACAACCCCTTTTTACAGGAAAGCACATTTGCACCTCTCAAAGATAGAACAGAGGAAGAACAACCATGTCCGAACAGGGACTCGAACCTAGGACGTCCCAGATCACGGGGAAAACGGCCGGATAACATAACTACTACTTTCTTTGGATGCGTTTCATTCATAATTTAATAGAAATTTACCTTTCTATTGATGCAAAATTCCACTTACAAAAGTATTAATATAAAATTCCACTTATCAAACTTCATCTGTTTGGTTCAGAGATATTTTTTTAATAATGGTGTTCACAGATATTAGTCCAAAAACACATAAGGATTCAAAAAAACGCTTCAAATGTCACAATTTCCAAGAAACTCGTCAAACTCTCGAGTTTGAATTTTTTGATGATTGCAATAATTTCTTTTTGTATAGTTATTATATGAGGGAGCAATAAAAATTTCGTACACATTTTACAGATCAACTATATTTTATTGTAACCAAAACTGTGTGACACAAGATTACAGATGATAATGTGGAAGGTGCCTTGAGTCGAAGTAGAAATAGGGACTTTCTGAGTAGAACCCGCGTTACATAACAAAAGGGATCATCCTCTTTTCCATGGCTCTTACTTGCTTAATAAGATATTACCACAATATCTAGATAAATACGATGGTAGATGAAGGTGAAACATAATTATTTTTCTTCTCCAACTGTGGCTGGTGTCGTCAATTCATTTCATAATCTAGATTTTTAAACATGTTCACCAGTCATAATTTCGCATCTTTTTACTTTCTCGCGTACTTAGTATAGAGGAAGCGTAGTAATCACCAAATAAATACGAGCTCGAAATTTTGACCACTCTGAGTTCGAAAAATACATTTTTGGAAAATGTATGTCAGTCTGTGACAAACAATAATTCGTAAATGCTTTGAGCTAGACGGTTGAAATTTGATATGCGGTCTTAAACTTCCCAACTGAATCCTTGTAGGCTTGCAAAAGCATTCAGAGAGTACTGAAAGTTTTAAGCTGAAAAGTTTTGCAGTTCCTACTATAAAGCAGGAACTTCGAACCCTTAAATGTTCAGCGTTTTTGGACCCATGAAGAGGTCCCTCGATAGTCAGAAGGTTGATTCTGAAAACGACCTTAAATGGGCGATAGCAACTTTACTAGCAACAGACGACGTTGTATTACACCGGAAAGTTCAATTTTATCCAGCTTTGGAACAAATGACTCAACATGAATAGCAATTATGACGGAAATTAATAAGTTGGTAATGCTTTCATTTCCGATTCATATCGCCTTAATTCCTTTTTTATTAAATATTATGAGCATTACTTATTGATAACTTATTGGAATTCTTTATTAGAAAAATATAAAATTAAAAATCTATTACCTGTTTAATAAAACCGCTTATACCACCACATATGCAAGTAGTAATAACACCTTTATGGATCCTATTTAGAATTTACATACGAAAGTGTTAAAAAAAACTGCTCTTAGTTCATAATAAATCTACATTTTTAGATTATTATTTTATATACATTGTTTCAAGCTACAAAGCAAAAGTGAATGTTGCAGTATAAGACATCTATTACAAAAGCAGCTTAGAAAGCACAGTAAAGTATTGACAGGAAACTAATCGTCTGAGACATTGCATACAAATGCCCTACATAATAGTAAAAAAATTGTATGTAAGGAAAAATTTCCATATTTCCTCCTTCTTTCCTTGCTTTTTTAGAAAATGTCGTGTCAGCACCATATAAGTGTTTGCTAAAAATATAGCTTTCGTTACATGGTTATTCATTTTCACGTAACTTTGGCATCACACGAATTAATTTCACTATGAGATACATACCATAAAGATATCTGAAATAACAGCTGGGCAAAAAGATCAAGGATTTCTAATGCATTTTTTATTTACTTCATTATATGAAACCCGCGAGGTAGGTTATATGTTTTACAGCCTGTTTTTTCGGTTGAATGCTTCGTATTAAAATATCTCATCAGTTTTTTAAAATGTATTTTCATAAATACTCCTTTTTTTTTTTTTGATAGTTTCTTATGAAATTTAAATTTGTGATTTCTGTAATTTTTTCACTGCAATTGTAGTTCTGTGCCCAGTTTTGACCTCAAATGGCTAAAAAATCGCTCATAAAAATGAACCTTCGTTGTTGAGTCTTATCCACATAGCATCGATTACTCACCGAAAATTCATTGAAGATTGCATGCTAACAATCTCTTTTGAAATTATTCTCCCCAACTGCATGCAGTTTAATAATATACTAGTACAGTTATTAGAGTGTTAAAAAAAACTTCGGGAGACCGCTACAACTGGTTTTAGCCCATTTTACACTACTTCAAAAAATGTGTTTGTATCTCCATCATCAAAGATCTGTGTTTAAATCATATGTACTATGATGATGTTGTGTCCGTGTTTCCACTGAATGAAATCCACTGAAAGAGATGCAGTAGCTTCTGAAGGTAAAGACCCCTGAGCACTCAAAGGCAGAAATCTGACTTCTAACACAAATTAAGATGGAACACGCACACACATCCCCCCTTTTTACAGAGAGAGGGGCATATTCACACATCTCACAGATGGAAAACAGAACAACCATGCCCGAACGAAGACTCGAACCCATGACACCTGGACCACAGGGAAGAAGTGCTGTCTCTCAGCCAAGACGACGGCACATATACTAATCTGGGAAGAGATTATTTCTTCTATTTATCTCATAAAAATAATTATCAAAAGGGATATTTAATAAAATCGATTTCACAATAACTTGTTTCTTTATTTATTAAAAAATATCTTGAAATAAAAAATATCTCGTGTATAGTTAATATTTTGATTGCCATTTAGGTACAAGAAGAAAATGCATCGTTTGCATTTTCCTCCTCTCTTTAATCATGTTTCCAAAACAAACACACACACTTTAATCAGCGAATTGAAAAAGGAAATTCCAAGCTCCCATAATCTGATTGTTTTAAACATTACAATTAGTGCAGAACGAAATCTACACGACTGACAACAATTCAACATCTAATAGAATAATGGGATATGATAAACCCATTTCCATATTAACGCGATAAGGATTTGAATGAAAAACCATTTCGCTGAAGAAGAAAAAGCCATTTTGTCTGCATTTTATTCACTTTTTCATCACACTAATGCATTTTTCTACAGATAATCTATGCTCACAGCACTTCAGACACTCAACAGTGAACAGACATTGTGACATTAAGAACTCCAGAGATTTGAAAATACTTTTTACGTGGGCGTATGTGAAACTTAATCAAGGTATTGAGGCCATTAAGTGTTCACGTTTTATTCGGACTCTTTTGTTCGAAATTGGCACGCTACATGTGGTGTTAGTTTTTGGGAATAAGCCAAAAATATTTTATTGTTTATTAAAATTAGATTTTTCTACTCAGAAGATTAAATTTTATTCATGAATGGTTTTTAATGACATTTTTTATATAAGATGGATGATCCCAAAAAAAGTAGCAGTATTTGGAAAATAGAAATTGTGGATGAGAATATTGTTACCCAGAGTGTAGACACATATCGCTGGTTGTCTTAAACCAGTTGTTCGGGGAGATAGTGTTTAAACTGTGGCAGTAATGGCAAGACATCTAAAGAAGTGGTCTGACTCAGAGGTGCGAGCCGTGATACGATTTCTATGGGTCAAGAAAGTGTCCCTATCGGACATTCACAGACAAATCGTTAACGTGTACTTGGGCGAAGCAGTGAGTGGACAACATGTGGTGAATTTCTGGTAACTTTTAGGTGGGAGGTCTGTATATACCCCCTTTACAACCCTGATTTAGCACCTAGTGACGATTTCCTTTTTGTGGCACCGAAAACTGCTGAATAGAACTGCTCATTAGCCAGTACTTGATTATTACTAAGATAGGTTAAACAAATTTGTATAGCGGTGTGGTAAATGCCTCAACAGATTTCGTGATTATGTAGAGAGTAACCGACACATATATCTCTTAATTACCATTTGTTTCCTGGGACTATTGTTAAGGTTGTTTAGGATCACCCCTTGAAGGATGAAATTATTTATTTATTACATGTCAAGGGGAAATGTAGAGACGATGCCTGAATTTCGAAGTTTATCATATTTCATTTAATAAGATCATTTAAAGTTAGCATGGATATAAAGAGAGAAGTTTAAATTTTGTATCATTCTGTGCACTAATCATTATCTTATTAAATGGTAATGATTAATGCATTAAAATTCAGGAGTATATAAACACAAGAGATAGCTGGGACCAGCCATACAGAAAATCTCTGTTTAGAATGCTGATGGCCAGCGAGTTCCATTTTTATCGCATCGTGCTATTGTAGTTATTTAATAACAATTTTCCGCTTGTTTGTGTGCGCTTGATATCTTCAAATGTTGTTTTTATGTCCGTTTCCGCTCAAATTTTTACCTATGCTTTTTTTCTATCTCGGGAAAAAAAAAGAAATAATCAATCGTATAGTAAAAAAGAAAGTTGTATAGATAGTTCGAACAGAAGCTGGGAAGATTCTAGATCAGTAACCTTCGGTCTTTGCGATAATTTGGGGCAGACTTTTAAATATGTACTGATTTTGGCGTTATCTTTATTAGATACCAAGATCCAGATTCTTCTAGAGAATTAGATATCCTGTTTTTCTTAAACTGTAAAAATGCAAAATAGAGCTGAAACCAGCATCTATTATTTTCTCATTTAAGTGTGTTGATTTCCAATGATATATCTCTGAACACGTTTTTGTCATCGCTATTATTTAATAAAGATTTGCTACTTGCTTGGTTTTGTTAGTAGTGATGTTGTGTACGCCCCGGCTGTGTTTTATTACTTTTGTTTTTATTCTTTCTTGGGGAATATTGTATCATTATTTGCTTTAACTCCTTGGACAGTCACCGTTTTTACCGAATCATTTTATGTTCACAAAATGAAAAAATCGAAATGTCATAGTTCCCTTGGTAGCTCGAAGTATAAATATCTCGGCAGTTTTCCGGTTCTCGCCAAGTATTGTTCGCCAAGGTTATCCCACTAGACTCAGCATCTGTGATCCTTTGAACTTATTTAGATCTTAAAGTGGCGTTTCCAACACACTGTTTGTTATGCAATCCCATAACTGGCATTGAATAATAATAGGTGACTTGAATCCAGGAATCCGAAAAAGGCATTGAAACTTTTCCTTCGCTGACACCATTTTGGTAATAATGGTACATAAAATCATTATTTCTGAATAAGCTTCCTCATTGGTTGGACTAAAGAAAGTTAATAACACAATTATTTCACTGTAAAATTTTTTAGTATTATGTTCAATGATTCCTTGGTAATAAAGTTTCGAATTCGTGGAAAGAAGCTCCAAGCATCTTGTAAAGCGATCTGAAATCTTATAAATACATTACTATTCCTCTGTTAATGTATCCTACTCCTAAAGTGTTACTTGTAAGTAATATGTACTATACAGGTTGTAACTGCAAAAAGGCTTCTTGCTTGCGAGGTTTGTAAAGTTGCTTGCTTGTAAAAACCATAATTTAAATCATATTGATTTAATCATAAAATTAAAATTGGGTAAATTAAAATGAATTATCACATAAATTTTTGCTTGGAAATTCTTGCTTGTAAACTTGTGTGCATTTTTATTAATACATTCGCTTAAAGTTCTCCATTAAATGATGTACGAAAGAGATCTTTCTATTACAGTAAAAGCTCCTTATTCGTGCTTCCTTCATTCGCGTTTTCACTATTCGCGGATTAAAAAAATGCGAACCAATTCCTATATCCGCAGCCAAAAATTTCTTTATTCGCGGATCTAATAAGTACATACATAATAATAAAAGGATTACAATAGGTATCCAACCCAATATCCTTTGTAAATGCCGTCAAATGGACTAATAAAAAAAGTAAAATAGATCTTATTACAACTTTGTCTAAAGTATGTTGTTAAATGCAAACTGCAAACATAGCCGAAATCGCGAAAGGAATAGGACGAGATGGGTTCAAACAGATAGAATCGACATTCAGGATTTGTTTGAATCGCAAGATGAAGATCTGACTGAAATCGACTTGGAGGAAATGTTGAATCCACAGCCCATTGAAGAAGAGGCTTCAACAAGCACTGGAAACGTGACATTTCATTTGAAAAATCTTAGTGAAGAATGGCAAATGAGCTTTGCGATTTCTTTATGAACATTGATTCGTCTATGGAACGAAGTCTTATTTTTAAGAGGCAAATTGCTAATGCGACTGCTGCGTATCAGTCTGAATTAAAGGAGCTTTTGAAAACTGCCAAGCAAGAGAAAATTACAAAATTCTTCAAACCATTGCCTAAGCCTTAAGATGATTAATCAAAATGCTCATAAACTTCACTTAAATTGATTTTTATATACATTTGTTTTTTATTATTATTTTGTCACTTAGGAACGTATCGCCTTCAATCCCGTTTAAATTACCATTCCGTATTCGCGGCATATTTATGGAACATATACCCCGCGAATAAAGAGCTTTTACTGTGTTAAATTTAGAACTACGGATAAAATAAATGTGCAAGTTTAATACTCAGTCAGTATTCAATTTATAAAATAACCAAATATTCGACCACAAAATAAATCCAGTTCACTATACGCTTACATAATTCTGTTTTTAACCAACAACTTGAACACTAAGTACTGTAGACTGGTTAGAAAGCGAACAATAAATGTGTCGAAGATGCATGACCTAGATATTTGATCGCATTCCTTTTCGCTTGCATGTTTCAAAAATTGCATTAAAATTATCCTTGAAGCCTTAATATTTATTAACTAAACTGTTTATCGATGGACTGATAGCTGTTGCAAGAAATTCGGAAAAGAAAAGGGTGGGGGAAAATGGATTGAAAATAATCATTCAGATTCTTTCACCACAACCAAAACCATTGAAAACTAATAGGGAAAAATAGGGGAATCCAGCCAATGATTTCCGTTTGCGTGTTCAAGCCTTTTAAAAAAACATCCGCTATGATCGAAGTCCAAACTAGTCATAAACGTCTCGTTGGTATCCAGGCGTTGAACAAAGCAACGATGTTCGTCGTCAAAACTAGAACTGCTAATCATTATCAAAGTACGTGTACACCAAGGCGACACATCGATAAATGAGTGTGTACTAATGTCTCAACAACACAGAAATGTGAAGAACAATGAAAAATTAATGGGAATAAAGCCCATACTAAAATATTAAAAAGTTCTTTTTATTGTAAAGGGTCTTTTGATCAATGCTTTTTATATTAGTGTCAAAATTACAGAAGAAAATTCTGTATTGTAAATTATTTCATAGATGTAGGTTATTAGCTTTTTTAATAAATTCCTAGACCCTTTAAGTTAAATATTAAAAGCTAATATCGATGTTTTGGGTGGCGTGTTCTATATCTGTGAACCGAAATATCGTCTGTCGAAGTGGCTAAAATAGAATTAAGAATGGTCATTATGTAAATGAAGTATTGCATATTGTATGAATATTGGTTAAACAAAATATATAATTCGTTAATATACTAATATATTAAGTGCATTTATGGGTTTCTGAACAAAATGGTCGAATTTAAATGATTAGAAAAGGTCAACCCTGCAACGAAATTTACATGTATCAGCTTTAAGAATTATGAATCAGAGCAATCACTTTTTCGAAATACAATAATACTCAATCGAAATAAATACATTAAATCCAATTAAATGCTAAGCATTATTTTTTAATGCACTAAAATATTTAGCCCTCCACAGTGGCACATTAAATTTGATTTTTAAGTATAATTTCTGATATTAAAATTTAAATCTAATTCCACAAATAAAATACCATATCAAAAACAATTAAATACATTTAGTAATATTTATTGCTATAATAGATGAACTTGCATATACAATGACGTGTCTATGATAAGTAAATGAATTAAACATATAACGGTCTGAGGCATTACATTTTTAAAGATCCCTCTGTTCACAAATTAATCTATTAATTCCTTATTTCAACTCATTTTTTACTGAATTAAAATGTTAATGATTTAATAAAGGTCCTTTTTTCTTTATTTGTGGAAATGTATTTTCTTATTTATTTATTATGACTCACAACTATGCGTCACGGTATTATTTAAACGATACTCGGTGTTTATATGTACTGTATTAATTAAATAAATGGAATGCATAAGGAACCTGTCTAATAATATTTTACCTTTAAAGTTAGCCTAATAAATCATGATTCATAAAATTTGTATTATTAACAAATTTATTCATTTGGAAAGTAGAATAATAATATAGAAAGTAGAATAATAGTGACAGGCCTGCCGTCTCCTAAATGCTAATGGCTCTAGACACCTGCCTAGTCAGAACGTGACTAACTGTATTTGACAAGTGTTAGAATTAGTCTAATATATTTATTATGCATAACATTTGTAATATTAAAAAATTTATTCGTTTGGAAACTAGGCTAATAACATGGTTTGATCGACCTGCCCACTGTCTCTTACAGACTAAGGGCTCTAGGCAGCTTTCTTGTCAGAATCTGTCTAATTCGATTTGACAACGTGTATTAAACCTAATATTTTAGGACTCATAGAATAGTATTATCTAGAAATTTATTCGTTTGGAAACTAGATTAATAACATATTTTAATCAATGCGATCTGTTTCAGGCCAGTGGCTATAGGCAGTTGACTTGTCAGTCATTTGGCAGTCAGTTTTATAATTCATAGAATTTAAAGTATTAAAAAATTTATTCGTTTGGTAACTAGACTAATCCCTTTATTTAAAAGGCCTGCTTACGAACTCCTGCAGACCAATGGCTCTAGGCAGCTGCCTAGTCAGAACCAGTCTAATTATATTTGTCCAAGTGTTAAAGTTAGCCTAATATTTTATAATTAATAGAATTTATATTATAAACCTTTTTATTCATTTTGAAGCTAGGTTGATCATATGCTTTAATCGACCTGCCTCCGGTTTTCTACGGGCCAATGATTCTAGACAGCTGCCAAGTCAGAACCCGACTAATTATATTTGAAAAAAATATTAAAATTAGCCAAATATTTTATAATTCATAGAATTTATATTATCTACAAATTTATTCGCTTGGTAATTAATATAGTTTAATCAACATGCATGCGATCTCCTTCAGGCCAGTGGCTATAGGCAGCTGCCTAATCAGAAATCCATTTGTCTAAAACGTATCGAATAGGTATATTTTTCATGTATAATTTTTTTTAAGTTTAAAACATATTCCTTTAAATTGATTTTCATATAAAACAACAAATAAAAATCAATTAAACGGACCAAGTTATTTTTTTATTGGAAATGCTTTTTGTGTTTTAAATTACTTAATACTTTCAATTAATTGCAGATTTAAAATAAAAAAATTAGATAATTAGCTGCACGAATCAGACTTCTCTTTGTATGAGAAGAAATTAAGAAATTATTTATCTTACCAAACAATCAATCAAAGTAATATAGGCAATTTAAATTGCATTTATTAATAATAATTTCTTATTTTATTTGCTGAACTTTAAGATGAGTCAGTTGGAGTGTTACCCCTTAAAATATCCACGCATATTCTCTTATAAAGGTTTTATCACACACACACCTCTTATAAAATTGTAATTATAGTTAGTAAAACTTATAATTTCATGCTTTTTAGCTTGTATTTTAGTAATGAAAATTGGTACTTGTGTATAATTGCATGGCACTGATGAACAATAATTGTGAAATATTTATCTGGGCTTGAACCTAGCGTTTTTTCTTGATCAAAGATAGCACGCTAAGTACTATCTTTGACGATTTTGGGGGCGAGCAAATCCTTCCGGATATTTCTGAAATGAAAAAAAAATTTGTCTTTCAAGTTTCTTAAACTCCGAACTTTTGACAATAACACAACCAAGTGTTGTATTCGCTAAAAGTTTTCATAAACTTACAGCATTTTATTCTGAAATGAGCCAATTCTTAATCTTTAATTTGCAAACACAGAAAAGCTCAGAAATTTTCCTGACAAGATAAGCAGCCTTTTCAGCATATAAGAGATTGTGAATTATTTAAACTTTTAATTTGGGATGCTAGTGGGGAGGGAGGAAGAAAGCAAGTAAAGGAAAAAGTTAGCTTCAGACGAGATTTAAATAAAGATTATGTTAGTTATTTTCATTCTCTTAAGATCTGTATTAGTCAACTACAACAAAAAGGCCATTATAATGGATTTACAAGAGAAAACAACAACATTGGAAAATTTTATTAACAATCGTAATTTACCAATGCTTTATGCTTTTAAAGAATTGAAAGCTAAGTATGCGAAGTAGATCAGGTGTAAAGAAGCTAACATTAGTTTACGATTTTCTTTCTGCAGGTGACTCTATGGGGTGTGGTTCCAGTCGAAGAATACAGGCAATCACGTCAACCCCAATTCAGAGCTCTACCAATCACAATAAAGACATGGTGCTACCTGTGGCTTGGATGTCCCAACCCAAAAAAGCTGTACCCATCTCGGCAAACGCATCCGCGCAGACTGACGCCTGTTCCAGAATGTCGGATACTGACGCCCAGACGGACGTCGAGCTCACGCCCATAATGGGCTGGGACACGAGGGACGTCGAGACCCAGACTCCAGTGGACGAAGGGTTCGACAGTCTGGACAGGATCCTTGCCAAAGCTGATCAGTTCTTGTTAATGCCCAGCAAGTACAGATCTGATCACTTTGTTACCACCTGTGTCGATGCGTCTGTCCAAACGACGTACAGCAGGGCTGAAGAGGCCACGCAAACAGATCCAGAACCTTCGCGAGACGACTATGGTCAAGATGTGAAGGAAAACGGAAGTTTTGATTCAATTTTCGCAGATCTGTCCAATAAATATGACACTGAAAACAGAATTGATGATTTATTAGCAAGGTCTACGAAAATGTCATCCATGGAATCTCAGACAGAACCGGTTAACAGAGGTAAGTTGAGTAGAATTCATTTTTGTCCCTTTTTAAAATTAAATAAAAATATCAGTTATTTTAAAGTTAGTGTCATAGTAGAACAGATTATTTATTAAGAGAAGTTAAATTAAGAATGGTAATTATTTATCTTTTTACTACTGAATCTGCCCAACTAGCCATGCAAGTTCTATCATAAAAGCCCTGTTTCTTTTTCAGAAAAGAGTGGAGGATATAAAATAAATTATCATCAAAAATGATGTAGCTTTATATCCTACACACCTCTGTCTTCTAGGATAGAGATTTTACGGCAAATTGGACCGGGAAAGCATTGAAAAGCTGAAATGATTCTTTGATACGCAATCACTGTAGTAATTTGATTGAAAAAGGAAGAAATAAATGCATGCAATTTCACAGTATAGGTTATTGATGCATATCGTATTTATTACAACCATGATTGCTGTATAATTATATGGTGGCTTTAATTCATAATTTTGATTCTGTTGCGTTGTCAATATTTCTTACTTTTTGTATCTAATTACAGAATGCAATTTTGAAATGCGTCGAATGTAAAGTGAATTGGAAAATCTTTTTGCTGTTTGTACTTGTGTTCTTTAATAAAGTTAAAATTATATTTTAGGGCTACAAAACAATATATCATTAATTACTTAATAGCCTGTGAATTACAAATTTAAAAAAATAATTTTTCACGGGAATAATGGTAATAATCCAAATACTGTATAATATGTTTTATGAATTTAGGATTTCAAAGGCATTTCCTTTAAACAGGGCTCCACACTTTGGTCATTTTTTTCTTCGTTTCTTATGTAAGTGACCTCTTTTTTTACACAATAACCCCTAACAATAAATTTAATAGTGAAAATAATTTTTATATACTATCTGATCTGGAATATTCTCATTTAACACTCTTCAACATTCAGGAAACATGAAATATTACTGTATATATTTGGTTAATTTACAATTTTTTTTCAGAATCGGAACTTATTTCTATTAAATGTAACTTCATTGGACTATCCTTTTCGATCATATTCAATGACCATTAGCAACTGGAGGTCAACATTGACCATTGACTCAACCATCAGGCAATAGCATTCACTGATACTTAGGTTTTAGATTCGGAATTAAAATACCACTGATTTGAAACATTTTGATGATGTCTGAACACTTACAATTTACTTGATATAAAGACCCGCATAGTGTGGAAACCTGGTATCAACCAAGTTTCCATAAATACACCAACATCTAATCTCTTTTGCAAAAGTTTAGGTAATCAAGTCCTTGTCTGATGTTATTCTGTCATATTACCACAATTCTAAATCACAAGAGGACATCCAGATTAGTCATCGAGAATTCAGAGTAGGACTTTAATTTTGATACGTAAAAAGTAAAGAAAAGATTGAAATTAAAGGATGGTGGAATTTCAGACTAAGATTGGATAGAATTTCAAAATTACTATTAAAAACAAGAATTTAGAGGCATTCAGTAGTCTTTCATTGGCATTTTTTAAGACAGGTCATTGAAATATAAAGTTTTTTCTTTCTCGTTTGAGTAAACGCGAATACCATTCCAAATTTAATACGGCTTTTCACCGGTTAAGATTCACAAGAAGACTTTACAATTAAAAATCACCGGGAAGATGGTGCGGTGATATATTATTGTCTTCCCTCCAAAATTTAACAATACACCAAAAAAATATTTCAAGAATATTAAAAGTTATTCAACGATCTAAATCAACAACCTAACTTTATGATTTTGTTTCCTTGAAAACTTTCTCTTTTTGCTTCTAATTCTTTTAGATTTAAATAATTTGTAACCGTTTTACCAATGTAATCTTTCTGATATTAAATTTTAAAATAAAAGGGTTTATTGGCTAAGTTTAAAAATCTGTCTAATTATGATTACTAATGATGTAATGGATTAAAAAAAATTTGAGTTGCATCATAAGATTAGCAAGTATGTAGTGTATTAGCACAGGAGCCCAGAATAACCACATGAATAAATATGTAATATAAACCCACTAACTGTCTAGTAAATAAATATATTATACACAAAATTCTAATCTTCTGATATGAATAGTTGTAATCTGGAAAACAATATATATTTTAATGTTTCATATTGAACAGCCTATATATCCATACATATGCTATATTTTTTAAGCTGATTGCAAAGTTTAAATTTTAAGTAACGAAAGACAAAAAATTAAATGTAAAGATATCAGTAATAGAGTTTTAACAACGTTCTCGATTTAAGGTCAAAATGCATGCGTATCAAGGATTAGATATACCTATTTTCAGGTGCCGTAAGTCCACAGTTAATGGATAATACTCAAAATGTACAGCAAACAGCTCATGGAACTCTATATGGAAATGAAAGGAATCCAGAACAAGGAATTTTGAGCGAGGCCGCCAGGCCCTATGTAGTGGAAACATTTTGGGACACCTTGGAAAGGCAAGTTGAATCTTACCAATCGCCTTCTAAGAATGTGCAGAGCCCTCAGAGATTTCTTGGCGAAGCTTATAACCTATTGTCCCAGGCGCTTTTAGACAGGATGATAAAAAACGCAGAGCAACCTTGTCAATCCTGTTTAGCTAGGAGAGGTGATTAAGCATACTACTCAAAAATGTGTTGTATTGATTTTAAAATTTCAATATTATTCTTATGCTTGTCCATGTTGTCTTCCGCTGAATGTTCACATGTAGCTTTATCTGCTTCTCTAACATATCCATTTCGTTTGCATGAGTATGATACAAGTCCTTATTGCTGAGCTAAGACAGGTATATGGAATGATGTCAATCCAAAATATGGCATTGTCTATATAACACTTCGGTGCTTATAACTTCTCTATTGCACTGCAAGTTACTGCAGTCGTTCAATATTTAAGTTTTCATATTACGTAAGACTTTCATGTGATTACATACAAGAAATATATTTGTAACGAGGGTATAACAGGTGGGATGGTCAACGAATTACGAAAAAGATCCGGTAACTGCATATAAGAGGTACAGTTATAATTGAATTTATTTGAATACCCCATTAATTTGTTGTCGATATAGAGGATTCAGCATATCCTCGACTGGACGTTTAGTATAAGTCAGTTTGATCTCAGTATGATTCAGCATACTCTCGATTAAGACCTCTGTATAAGTCAACTAGATCTCAGTATAAGTCTAAACTTTATCAGAAACAAATTCTTTTAATGAATAGTTGTTTACTGTATTAATTATCATATTTCATCTTTTTAAACTTGATTCCTGCCTAAAATTTTTATGTGATGGTTATTAAAGAGGAGGGGAGTTGTTCATAAATATATAGTGGTATCTTAATAAGCCAGTAATAGCCCCTAGATAATAGTGATCGCTTTTGTCGAATGGTTATGTTACGCAACCATGAACCCTAACATTTCAGGTTCGATTCTCATTCAATCCGTCGCTACAACTATTAGGTTGTTCGGAAAGTAATTTCGTTTTTTCCCGACAGAGGATTTAATTGTATTTTTCGCACCCAATTTCATACTTAAACCGCAAAATCATTTTATGTTTTAAGAGCTGATATAGCAAGGCTTGAGTGTGAAAAAGTGCAGCTGATTCTTCGCAGTAGTTTTTGGATGGTGCCCTTTTAAATATGGAGAGCAATAAACAGCATTACCGTGATTTTTTTCTTTTTTGCTATAAAAGGTAAAAATGCTGTTCAAGCCAGAAATAAATTAGCCAATATGTGTGGAGAAGATGTGTTAACAGTACATCAGTACCAGAACTGATTTGAAAAATTTTTCCTTCAAATGAGGAGGCCAAAAACCATCTCGATCAGTTTTTTTCACAGCAAAGACCAAAACTTTTATGAGCGTGTAATCATGTTATTACCAAAAATATGGCAAAAGGTATTAGACCAGAATGGCAATTTTATAATTTAATAAATAATTTATTCATTAAACGAAAATTTCTTTTCATTTTGAGAAAAAAAAAACGAAATGACTTTCCGAACAACCCAATATATACCTTTTTATCCCAATGGTTATATAAGATTTGCTTTAAGCAAAACTAATTAAAAACAAAGAACACAAAGTTCAAACAAATAACCTAATTTATTATATGCCCCCAAACAGCATCGAAGTTAGGATATAGCCTTGAATAGCTAATAAGCTTTATATTAGAGAATCATTATTGGCATATGATAACCTGAAACATTTTCAAGATGATAGAGGTGGAGAAGGAGAATATATAATTAAGATTTTTTTATACATAATATCCTCGGGATATAACATTCAGTGCTCGGGACTTTTGGTTTATAGCATTAATTATAATGATCTCCAGACCCTTGTTGAACTACTGAATCACTAAGCCTTTTTTTATAAACTGAACTTTCTAGGGTTGCACAACCTTTTATTTCCTTTTTGCCTTTGGTGCTAATAGGCATTGTCGTTTGAATTTTGCCCTAAAACAGTAGTTTTACCTTTTGAACCTGAGCTTTGCATTAGATTCATTATCATTTATCTTCAACTGAATTATAGACCACAAATAATAAAAGATGCAGTACATATGAAATTCTTCCTTACAGATCTCAAAAGATAGCTATGAAAGGAAGACTAATTAAAAAATACTTATATATTGAACGACCTTCCTTCAAGAACTGACTTTAAGACTGCAAACACTGGAATGCTGCATGCTTCTCAATACACTGAAAGGTCGCTTCTGCATTCTGTTCGTTCTCTTTCAGCCAAAGCTGCCAACACCGCGGACAGCGAGGCGGCCGGCGTGCTCTACATGAGCGAGTTGCTCTCGCCCTTCGCCCACCTGGAGAAGGAACTGGGCAGCGGTCCCTTTGAGGACAGTCGCCTGTCGAAGGACGCTGTCCAGGATGGTATCACCAGGCTGCTGATGGACGTTGAAGACAGCTTAAGCAAGCACGCCGTCCTCGACTATGCCCTCAAGATGAACCTGAGGGAAATTGGGGTGCAGACAGATAATGACCCAATTACAGACGAGGCCCCTGAATATGCGGCAAGACCACCACCTTGCAAGAAGCAAGAAATGATTCCAGATATGAATGTCTTTGAAGAAATCGACAAGCATGCTACTGAGGTAAGATCGGCGATTATCATAGAACAAATGTTTAATTTATTTTCTATCAAAGTGTTTATTGAATACTTGCCGGCGTCCTGGCCTAGAGCTAGCGTGTCTTCCCCGTGATCTCAGCGTGCCGGGTTCGAGTCCCGGTTTGGGCATGGTTGTTCTTCTGTGTGTTCTATCTGTGACATGTGTGAATGAGCCTCCTGTAAAAAGGGGTTGTGAAAGCGAATGTGTGTGTCATCTTCATATGAGCTAGAAGTCAGACTTCTGCCCTCTGGGTGCTTACGGGTTTTTACCCTCAGAAGCTACTGCACCCCCTTTCCACGGAAACACGGACACGACATCATTATCATTGAAATACTTTTCTCTATTTCACTTGTAGTATTCTTGATGCATTATTTCTCAAATATCAAAAGTATTCTTGATGCTTTATTTCTCAAATATCAAAAGTTTGCTTGATGCATTATTTCTTATATATCAAAGGTATTTTTGATGCATTATTTCTCGGGTGTCAAAAGTATTTTTGATATATTATTTCCCAGGTATCAAAAATATTCTTGATACATTATTTCTTAAACATAAAATAAGTTGAAATAGCATTTGGCGTAGTAATTTTAATCTGAAGGACAACAAAATATTTATTAATAGTTGAAATAAGAGAATTTGTTTTTAAAATAAATACTCTTGCTATCTGTATTTCTGGAATTTAAAAATATCTCACCTAATTATTTTAGTGGTAATCTGAAAAATGTTTGCAATTCCCCACATACATTTGGATTTGAAAAAAAATTACTTAACAATATTGTTACGGATTTCCTATATTAATCCGTCGGGTTCTTTTAAACTTGTATAGTGGGTGTGTATGGTATTAGAGATGAGATGAAGAGCACACAGAATGATCAGTCCTTTAGTGGAGACACAACACAGACGTTTATTTACAGGACGAGAACAGGACACACAGCAGCACACAATAACAACAGTAACTCACAAGTAGTAACAATATCTGCAGTACTAGCTATAGTACTCGACGCTGCTTCCTCAATAGACTACAAGGCACACAGCTCAATTCAGCACTTGCTTGGCTTCGCCGCTTCTTGTTTTCTCCTCTGGAGGACTCGCTATCTGCTGTCGATTCCGACGACTCTGCTCAGCTTGAAACGATGGCCCTTATATAGTCCCAAGAGGCGTGGCCAGAAATGTCTCGACCAATCAGGGTGCGTCTGGACATATCTCGGTTCCTGATGGACGAATCGGGAAAATTCTCGATGTTTCGGGTACTTTCCATTTTGTCGCCAAAGCCACCAAATTCGTCGCCAAGTCGCCAAATGGTCGCCAAGTTTGTCGCCAAGCTCTGGGATCATTTCTAAGAGCATCCACAGCATCCAGTAAAGAATACTGTAAAACATTTTTTCCAGTGAAGGAACCAATCATGCTGGGAAGCAGCATCACAGATACGTAACATTCGTAACAATATAATATAATAGCGCCAATATTGAAAGTTGATTTGAGAAACTTCAATGTTTTACATCATTTCTTTTCATTTTTTCCAATTTTCAAAATTTAAGGATGCAATATTTTATTTCAATAAATCGTTTTCTTTTCTTTTCTAAAGGCTCCAGAATCTACAAAATCTTCCTTGAGAAATTTAGTGAATTATCTTTGCGCTGCCGCTGAAAATGATCTATTCAAAGTCCGAGCATTTTTCAGATGGATATCCAACAATATTACGTAAGTTTTGCAAACTTATACTCTCATGCTTTTAGGAATTCACTCATAATGTTTATTTATATATCAACCTATTTGTGCTTTAATAATGAAAAATTCAAATTATTATGTTAACGTTCTGTTTTACTGATATTTTTGTTTCGTAAATTTGAAGGTATGACTGGAAATACATGGATGTAAAGCTTGGAGCTGATCAAGTTCTGGTTCAAGGGGAAGGCGTGTGCAAGGACTACTGCAAATTATTTGGGGAAATGTGCAAGTACGTTTAACCTGTTATAAAATAGAAGTACTGCAACATTTATTTTCATCGTGGACTAAAATGACGTAACTGCTTGAAAAAAAAAATTTTAATTAACTTTAATTTTAATTTCATGTAACCTTAAATTTTGGAATTATTATGAACTTTAGGGGTATTATATTACATCTAGTATGGGTGCTGGTTTACTTAAGAAATTATAGGTAACGGTTTATTTAATATTTTTTATCATATGAGAACATGGTATTGTTTTTGCTTGAGTTTTTGAAGCCTGAAAATCTGAAAGCAACTAATTGTTGAAGCTGAAAAATGCGTAATAAATTGGCTATTTATCATTTCTCATTTTGAATTGGCTTTCACTGTATAGCTTTGGAAATATCTATCTTCAGATTTAGTTTTATTTTAGATTCGGCTTTCACTTTATACCTTTTGAATTATCTATCGTCTGCTGTTTTAGTATTTCTCTTGGAAATCACAATGTTATTGTCTAACTGGCGCAACATGCTTCAAAAATAAACCAAACAAGTTAAAAATATTGTTTGTTTAATCGATAAAGGTTTTTGGTTCAGGGATAATTTCAACTAATTAAAATAAGGTTATTAGAAAATAATGCAGATGTCATATTTGGCGATTTATCAGCAACTAAAATTATAGCTTGATTTCAAAATTATTCATTCTCTGAATTTAATTTAAGTCATTAAGCAATTTAAATCGGCTTGAAACAATCACGAAACCAACAGATTACCCACTCGTTGATATTTAGAAAAGCGATGGGCTTTTTTCATCTCAAAATCGGTCGAGCTCCAAAATTTTGTTTGCCAACTAGAAAAATTGAAAGTTAAAAAGAAATTATGCATATACAGAGAGAGACCGATGCATAGAGACCGATAGAGAAGCCTCGTGATTGTTTAAAACAGATTTAAAATGGTTAATGACGCGAATTATTTAAGACAAATAATAAATTTAAAAAATAATAATGTTCTCACATGATAATTTGAAATTCGCGTTGGCAGATTACCTTTTTTATTGCTTTTGTTTTAATTTGGTTTTATATTCTATTTGTGTTTTAGAAAGTTTTGTTTGAGTAGACCGTGGCGTAAAGAAAAAATGTAATATTTCCATAACATGTATATTCAATACGTTTTATAAATCGATATCCTGCATATATTTGAAACTCATCAAAATGTTTATTATTCAAGGACTTGTTAGTAGAAAATCTACTTTAAAATCTGTATCATTTTAATGCATGAGCGGTGGGAAAATGAAAAGATTTTTAATTAATAATTAAAATTCTAATAAAAAAGTCAAAAAATGAAACCCCAGGTGCGCATTTCCGACTTCCAAGGTATGCATGTGCTAAATTTTGTTACTGTAGATCGAACGGTCTGGCCTATAGATCGCCAACACATACATAAACACACATTGAGCTTTTTTTATAAGTATTGATATAGTTAAAGATTAAACAAGAAAGTTTCAGGGAACGTTTGCTGGTTACATTTAAAAATATCAAAAGAATAGTTGTCCCAACAACATTTTAAAATTAGAAAAAAAAGAACCACTTCTGAAGTTCGGTATACTAAAAGTCTTTAAATGATCTTAATATTTCGGTTTTCTTAAATCCTTCCTTATTATATATTAATTAATTCTTCTATAGTACTGAAATTTTTAGAAATTTTTCTTATTATGACCAATTAAAAATAAGTAGTCTGAAAAAGTAATATAAAATTCCATCATACATATGAAAAAACTAAAAAAGATGAGTCGATAAAAACTTTATTAATTTTACAAAGAACATTATTAAGAAACTGGATGGTAATAAAAACAAGAATAATATATTAGTTGATTTAAAGCACAAAACCTTAATGTAAAAAAACGGATTTCTGTTAGCCAGAATCGTTTTAAAACAGGGACAACAAACTGTAATAAAATTCAGTCTTCTTTCTTTCTTCAAATAAAACTGAGTGCAAAAGTTCTCTGGCCAAACGAAATATTTAGCAGCACTTAATTTATGTTTTTTAATCAAATTAATAAAATTATTCTATTTTTAGAATAAGTCAACAAAAAGTATCAAGTTTCCTTCCGGATTCGAAACATGCCCAATTGAGAAAAATCCAGTTATGCATGGATTCAAAAGAAATTAACTAAAAATTCATAAGACTTTTATGTAAAAAGAATTCCTTTTTTTTTTTTTTTTTTCTTCGTATGGGTCAGTGATATGCAGCATTCGTTTTACGCCAACAGCGCCAAAATGAACGAAATGAAAGGTTGAAATTCATTTAGCTGCAAACCTCGTTCCACGCAAACTAAATGACATCACGCGAATTTGAATGCTTGGCAACGGTCTTAATGCCGGTCAATGATCTGGCTGGAGAAAAGCGTGCCATAAACAATTTTTTATGGAATAAATGTCACATAAAACATTTAAAATTCAGGTAAAGTCACTCTCAAAATGCATATCCTTACTTTATTTGCAGTTTAGAAGAAATGTGCAGAGAAGTATTGCAATGCAAAAAATTCGATTTTGTAATTTTGAGAATCTTTAATTTTCAGTTCCTCGATCAAGGGGAAATCAGGGGTTTTTCGATGATATTTTAGCTTTGAATACGCATGCACGGAAAGGATAAAAATTTAGTATATGCTCTTAATACCGAATTTTTATACTTCTCACAAATTTTAAACGAAACCAATCATCAATAAGTTTCTCTTGTTGTTCAAGAACACAGACCAAAATAGCTATAATTCTTAAATTGTTAAATAAATCGAATTCAGGTGCAAAGATTTAACATCTAAAGGGGACCGTGGTGGCCTGGTGGTAAGGTCTAGGCTCGTGAGCAGTAGGGCTTTAGGTTCGATATCCAATTCCACCGAAGAACCTTCCTGTAAGGGTTCTGTTGCATGTTAAATCCGTCAGACCAAATGTCCTCTCGCTGGTGTGGAGAGGAGGGTGCCAGCTCAGGTGTCATCTTCGTCCTCTGACCGTGATTCAGGATTACGAGGTCCGTCCCAAAATAACCCTAATGTTGCTTTCAAAAACGAGACAAATTAAAATCTGAAAAGTAGATCCGTATATATTAAACCTAATTCATTAAGCATTTGACCATCTGTCTATCTTTACATTCATATGATTGTAAACGCGATAACTCAAAAACGAAATACCTCGACTCGTTAAAAATTGTACGCTATTTTACTAAAATTGTAATTCTGTGGTGAATTTTAGCTCTAATTTGTTGGGATGAAGGGATGATCAAAATACATTTTCAGATTATTTTTTTATTATACTGTGAAGTATAATACTCAAATCTCTTTTGCTTTGAAAATAAATATCTGAGCGCTCTTGACAGTCATGGACTTGCTCCACTTTTATGTGGGAGGGAAAAAGGCCTTAATGAAAGAATATGCCAGAAATATTCGGCCAAACCATGCAGATTGGCTATATATTAGGTTGGTGCGTATGAAATGTCGGATTCTCTTTACATGCGGACGTTTGTCTCCCTGTTTTCGTTATACTTTTGTCTTTGGCATAACCTCATTCATA
>JAPMOQ010001131.1:5683285-5693879 GCA_026543055.1 Argiope trifasciata | reverse complement strand
AGAGAGAGAGAGAGAGAGAGAGAGAGAGAGAGAGAGAGAGAGAGAGATTTCTTGATGAGAAATAACAGTCACTTCAAAATGGTGTTGAGTCCTTTATTGTAATCTAGATAATAGATTAATATTTTTTAATAAGGCTGTAAATAAGATAAACTTTAATAATACTCAAGTACGTTAGAATTTTAGATTATTCTAGTTCGTTATCACTTTGAAATGTTGACTGCGAAAATGCAACTACAACCTATGGACGTAAAACCATAAATGGAGTCACATTGATGACTGAGCTTCATATAGCTTGCAGTCTGATAATAACCTTGATCTTAAACATAATACATAAGAAAGAACTGATTTGGTACCTAATCTAGTCAAACTTATGGGAACTTGCCGATTGACTAATATAGTGAAGTCACAGTTATTCTACCTTGAAATATGAAGATAACGGACTAAACAAAGTTTTTAAAAAATTATATTCGCATATTAAAAATGTAGACGATTTATTTTTGTTATTTATTTTTTTTGCTTTTTAACCTTTAATTTAAAATTCTGTATTATAAATATTATGGAATAATTTTTATATTAACAAATTATTTTCATATTAAATAAAAGATGGCGCCACATTATCGACACCAAAACTTCATTAAAATTGCTCTAATAATTGATAGTGTAGCTCAGTAAATACTAGTACATACAGTATTGCCATCGGGGTTGAAGTGAAGACAATTTCACAGAGCTAGCGTATCGAAAATAAATTAAAAATTTATTGTTAAAATTCTATTTTTTTCAAATACAAAACAAATTATTAAAAAAAAAAAAGAATTTATTACATACAAAGATAACAATTTGTGCCATTATTTTTCCATTAATTTGCAAGCATTCATCGCTAAACTTGAGTTGAAATATAACCTTTTACATGCGTTATACAGATCAGATGTTATAAATGTAATTGCAGCAATCTTTAAGAAGCATTTGGACTAGTACTAGCAAATACCAGAACTTAAATTTACAGAAATTGTCACATTTTGGTCATTTTTGAACTACAGGTAAAGTACCTACATACAAAGAATCAAACAAGTCGTGAATTCAGTTTCTGAACTGTAAATTCCAATGAAAATAAGTTTTGTAGTTTAAAAAAAAAATCCTTTTGCATTATTTGAAATAAACAATTGAAAGGGTCACCTCTAAACTTTCTTGATAATTTTTTGTAAATATTTTATTCTATACCACCTGCAAAAAAATCTTCTACCTTGCATGAGATTAGCGTATACAGTCATAGGGTGAGCCCTAGTTTAGCCCCCCACCCTCTTCGCCAAGTTGACGATAACACGCCAGATCTGGCATTTTCTGTAGTCTGGCAACCTATTATATTTCGTCTTTATTATGAGCTATGACTAGATTGGAAAAAATATGGCCTGCAGAAGAAAAAGCAAGACCATGGTTGGCAAGTTGGCGATTTTTAAACATTGCGCCAAGCGGGTGGTTAAACTCCGGTCGTACCAAATCATAATGAAATGTAAATATTCGGCTTGAATCTATTAGTTTTACAAAATATGCATTTTGGGCCCTTTTCTTGCAATCGATTGAAACCAAATTTGATAAAGAACTATAATTATATTCACAAGTTCACATACCAAAATTAATTTATTTAAATGTTGCGCTTTTAATTGATGCGTTTAGATGCACATAAAAATACAGAAAGACAAATGGTCAACAGATTTCATTCAAAAATCTCGTAAGACGTTATACTATAGATATCGAGACTGTTGCACTAAATATAATCTATTTCTATCTGCTTATTTTTGTAAATTATTGTGTTCACTTATACTTGGACAGCCGGATAGATTTCCTTTGAACGGATTTTTTCCTAAATTTTACAGAAAACTATAAATCTGATTTAGAGATTTCATAACTTTTTCATCCGTTGAGGACACAGGACATAATTACAAAAAGTATGTTCTCCTGACTAGGGGAGATCTAAAACTTGGTGATTTCTTAAATGTAAAAATCTTTGACGATTACTATTAATTAATTTCTCTTCGAAATAAAATAACCAGAGAGAATTGCTTCCCCAAAATTTTCTAACATACTCTCTAGTAAAAGAGGAATTCAAGAGAACGATTTTTCATGTCATTGGCATACAGTAATCACGTCATATTAATCTTTGGCATAAATTTAACATTGTTACTGAATTTATCGTATGAGGTTAATAGAATCCGAAACAGAGGACAGTAATTAACTACCTCGAAGAGAATGTTAGTTTGACTTATCAGTAAGCGTAGAAGACTAAAAACTAATAAGT
This sequence comes from Argiope trifasciata, assembly GCA_026543055.1. Lineage (NCBI taxonomy): Eukaryota > Metazoa > Arthropoda > Arachnida > Araneae > Araneidae > Argiope > Argiope trifasciata. The sequence goes on along the minus strand of JAPMOQ010001131.1, from coordinate 5,691,586 downwards.
ACTGTAACCGTAACTGTTCCTCGGTCCTCTATCGGTCGTTACGATGAACAATCAGTCCATGTCTTGGAAGCGAACGTAAAGCATGATGTAATCCCCGAGTATTATTTTTATGCATATATGTTGAATGTTATTGTCCTCAATAGTTTTGTCCCCTTGTAAATCATGTCCTTTAATATCGTTAAATGTATTTTTTTAACTAAATTGGCATGATTTATGGATTTTAATAGTCTATCCTGACAGAATTAGACTTTTGGTGCCCTTTCGGTCACAGTACTAATAAAACTAGTCAATACTAAAAACAGCAGTCGACCACTACAAATCCTGTCGATACTGTTACGTTCAGTGGTGGCGGGGTGGTCGGCTGTACTCAAGAAGTAACCGAAATAGAATGTTTTTGGGGCGTTTCTTCCTACCTGTTGAAACAAAAGTTTGACATAAAACTAAAATTATAGGTTTCAAAATCCCTTGCCAAATTTTATGTATTTAAGTTATTGCATTTATGAGTCATAGCATTAAAATGTTTCTGAAAGTACTGACCGATAGACGGTCACCCTTTTCTTGGATTTGGCTCAACATTTCATAGGTGTCTACACTACAGATTTAAATTTGCTTACCGAATTTTATCCATGTAGCTCCATTCATTTTGTATTATCGTGTTAATTCGGACAGATATAATTCCTCTGAACGGATTTCACCCTAAATTTGATAGCAATCTACAAATTTGGTATAAAGACCGTATACTAAATACCCATCTCTAGCATAAGGCGTTTTTGTTGTCTTTGTTATAGACAAATGAACAAATAGACATTTTTCAAAAATGTATGTTTTTAAACTCATGTAAGTAAAAAGGGTTTGTCAAAATCTTGACTTTCGAATTTTCGGGCGGTTACAATGCTTTGTCTACACTTCGTACAGGAGCAATGTAAAAATTAGCTCTGAACAATAATATCAATATCACTGTACAATTTATTTTCTAATTATAATACATTTTTAAAAATATTTTTAAGCGTACTTTAATTTTTTTAAATTTCTGGATTTACTAAAATTTTGCACATGAAGTTTGCGTTAATATCAGATGTATTTTTTTAATATTTTAATCCTTTTTTTTATATTTAAGAGTGAATAGTATTTGCCAACTAAGCACATATTGTTGGCAGATATAGTTAAATTTTAGTTGCGAAAGAATATTTTAGCTATTAATCTTTAGCGATTCTTGGGGAGGGGAGCAACTAATCGCTTTTAATCGATTAATAATTAAATGCCACAGAAATATTAACAAATAAAATTAAGACAGACGAATCGAATCTAAAATATTTTTGTACTGCAATGTTTCATTTTTAAGGTTCGAATCTCTTATTAAAATTCTTTATCACTGTTATTAAAACTTTTTATCATGACAGAAAATAAAAGTTTATATATTCCTACTATTTTCAGTATCATTTTTATATTAAATGATAACCTGAAATACTCCAAAATATTGATAATGTTTTTATTGAAACGTTGTTTCTATAACTGATCATAAAAATAACGTGTAGTTGGCAAAAGTTGAATTTCTCTTACTCCCGATTTCTCAATAAATATAAACCAGACAATTATTTTTACTTTTGGTGGGTTTTTGGATGATTGATATGATAATGGCGTGATTTGCGAGAAAAACTGCATTGTTATTACTTTCACCGTTATTACTTTGTTTTTCCAACATTGTTATGACTCGGATACTTTATCTAAAAGTAAAAGTTCTCTCGATATCAGTTTATTAATCGATAATTTTGTATCCATAATCTGCGAAACGTTTTATTTGATTTATTCTTTCAAAAAAAAAATGGAAGAAGACAAACAACAGTATTAAAAATTAAGTATAAAATAAGTAATGTTTTTGTGATCTGGCCATGAATCAAATTTACAAGGCACATCCTATATTAACTCTAGTTTTGCTTCGAAGCGGATCGTTAATACAGCTAATTTATTTTCAACTTATTTCTAATTTAAAATATGAAGTTGAAAAAAAATCATTAAGCAACAGTTATGTAAAGATTCTTAGCAGCTACCAGCTACTCTAGCACTTTGAATAAGTTTCAGCAGACACTTCCATTAAAATATCTTCTTTATTAGACAGACATAAAACATGAAGACAAACATAAAACACTACATCACAGTAACCGTTACAGCTATTTCAAAATCATCTCTAAATACAAACTCTATCGAACTGCATACGTCATTCAGTGCTCAGTTCACTGCAGTTCCTTTTCTCACTTTTACTTGATTGATTGCGCAACAGCAACTATATTACATCAGGTAATGTTGATATATCTTTTATTATTTTTCGCATTATTATCGCTTGTTATTAATAAATTAAGTTATATTCATTATTGTTATTATAAAGCCATATAGCATCTAATATAGTTTTTGCATGTAAATAGCCTTGTAAGAAGATACAGATCGATGAGGGGGAAAGGCGCCTTAAAATATTCATTAAAGGAGTAAGACAGTTTTACTTTTCCGTATAAGTACTATAGAGAAAGTATAATAATCGTCAAAAAATTCTAACTCGAGATTTTAACAAACCTAAGCCTTTTAAACATCCCTGAATTCGAAAAATACATTTTTCATAAATGTCCGTCTGTCTGTATGTGATAATGATAACTAAAAAAAACTTTGAGCTATACGACTGAAATTTGATGTGCTGCTTTAACGCCTGATTTGCAGATTGCCATCAGATTTTGAGTAAAATCTGTACAGAGGAAATTCTCCGGTTGTAATACCTTAATAAGCCAGTAACAGCCACTAAACATTGGTGATCACTTTTTTATTGGGGATATGTTAACGTGGCTTCAAATCGAAAGGTCGCGAGTTCGATCCATGGCGGAATTCAATCTCCACATTGGCGCGACACCAAAAATACCATCCACCACACATATATCTGGCTGCTCGAATGTAAGTTACCATGATGGCTACAAAAGGAGGAGAGCCTGATAGTTAAGATTCGGTACACAAATTTAACTTCTATAATGTAGGCACCTGTCAAATTTGGAACCATATCTAAGAATTGATTAATAGCCTGTCGATCTGTACTTTCAGAACATGTAAACTCTATAGTTCGAAACTTAATGACTTAGAAGTATCAAATTTGGTGTGGGATTTTGTGAATACAAGTTTAGTTGTGAAACAATTTTTTGTTGCAATCGTTTAGGGAAATGCAAATTCGATTTTCGGATGCTATTAACCGCATGCAAGGGACTATTGGCCAAAAAACGCTCTCCAAGGATGGCAAGGTAGATTCAATAAAAATGCTACATTCATGCGAAAAATTAATAGTTTGTAAGGTACTTTTCCATTATACCGGCGCAGGCGAAAAGCCGCCAATAATGATGCAACCAACGCCAAACGGAATATCGCCGTCACTAATCTTTTGCCGCTACATTTTTAAAGAAAGTCGCGGCCATTTTGTCGGCTGCACCAAAATGCAATTGTGTGCTGTTGCCAAAAAGTTAGCTTGGCGATATTTGCGCCGGTATAATGGAAAAGTACCTTTTGTAATTATTGCATGGAAGTCCTAGGCATGGCGTTATTTGGCTTGATAAATTTATTAAGGAATTTTTTAGAAAGTTGAGGAAGATCACTCCAGCTATTTTTGAAAGAAACCTTAACTACAGTGAAATTTCGGTACAATTCGGATTCAGCGATGACCAAAAAGCACCAAGAAAAAATTTCGCCAAATTATAAAAATTATAGTTAAATGCATTATTAGTTATTATGAAAATTTTTGAGCGTGCTAATCATATGCTATATAGTTTGTCGATTGAAATCGCCAAATTGGCAAAGTTTTGTCTTGTAGCTTTTTGGCTTCTTACAATTTCCGTTACCGAAATTTCCAAAAATTATTTTTTATTCATCTATACGAATACAAATTTTTACTTAAGAATCAAATAAAAGTTGGTTTAATTAATACATTTTCTTTTTACTCATTTGTCAATAAAATTCCTCGATCACTTTCATCACTTCTTGCTCAGTGTAATTTTGAGCCATACCAGCTTTCAAGTGCAATAACTGTCTCTTCAAGTTATTCACAAGTTGCATTTGTTTAATAACCACCTCTCGAAGCTCTGATTTTTGTCTGGAGAGTAATTTATTCGACTCCGTCAACTCTTCTATTTGCTTTTGGCTAGATATTTGAGCATTTTTACCTCCAAGATTCGTCACATCTAGTTTGGATTGCAATTTTTCCTTTTGCGCCAACATTTGGCGTAAGCGCTTTTCTAAATCTGCTATAGTGTTATCTGCAATCTTTTTTGCTTGTTTTGCTTCAATAATAAAAGCATTTGCAGCACTTAAATCTTGTTCAGTTTTATCTTGTTTCTCAGTTATTTCTTCTAAATTTTTCAATAGCTTTTCGCTTTTTTGCTCCAAATGCAAGCATTTCTTTTTTGTTTCTGAAAAGTTTTTCTCCGTTTCTTTTAAACGATTCTCCAGTGATTCTATAATTTCTTCTTTTTCTACACATTGTTGAATGAGGGCTTTCATTTCTTCTTTCAAATGTTTAAATCCATAATCTAGCAGATTTTTTGATTGCGTATCAACTGATGCAATGCCGATTGGATTCTCAAATATAGTACTAACTGCTCCTGAAGAAGCTAAAGCGTTTGGAGTAGACAATTGCTTGTCTGTGTTACATACTTCTTTACATTCCTCATTAATTGAATTATTTTTAATTTCGTCCTGTTTCTTGAATTTCATTTGAAAATTAACTTTATTACGTTTTGAAGAGATAATTTTCTTTTTTGAATTATTACTTTCTTTGATAAGATTGTTATTAGATGATACCACTTTTCTTTCTTTTTTTGAGTCAGTTGGTTTTGTTTTGTTAAACTTTTCATTTTTTATTTTCTCTTGGAGATTTCTAGTTTTCTCACAACTTGAATCGCTTATTTGAAATTTTTTCTTATTAATGTTTTTACTTTTCATTTTTGAATCATTAGCAGGAGTAAAATGTGACTTAATTGAGTTATTATTTTGATTTTCCCATCCTATACCTTCTTGATGAATCTCGATTTCTTCGTAAGTCCCACAAATTGTTAGCTTATTCTTTTCTTTAACAATGTTTACATCCGATTTAAATGAATTATCTTCAAAACGTTTATCTTTTATTGCATTTTCCATTTCAAAACTTTCTTTATGAATTTTACTTTCGTCCAAAACTGCGTTATCTGATTCAATATCCATAATTATTTAGCTCAAATATTGATATTTGTGTACGAAAAAATATTACCTGTTTCAAAGGGAAAAAAAGTTGAAATGTTTTCAAATCTTATTTGCCAAAATAACAATAGAAGCATTAAGTATTAGTTCTTTCTAGCATCGTTTTTATACAAATGAATTTAAAGGCAGGTTGCACTACTTGATTTTACATTATAAATATGCGCATGATTTATAAGTTTAAACTGAAGAAAATTGTTCAAGTTTCAGCAATCAGATAGAAAGTCGGTTTTACTTCAAATGATACGGTAAACAAACAAACAAAAAAGATAAATTTTACAAAAGGAATTTGAACATACTAAAGTAGGATTTCTTAGTAAGCTCTTCAAAGAATAAAAAAATGTATCCCATTGATAAAACTTTTTAAATTGGGATTTATTTCAACCCGACTTGTTTTTTTATATGTAACATAGTTGAGAATATTAAGTCATAACTTTTCCACTCCCAATAGGTTAAAACAAAAATATGATACAAATCTAAACTTGTAGTCACAAAATCAAACACCAGATGTCATATATTTAAATCGTAATGTCTTTGAATTATGGCTTTTATTTGTTTCCAAAAGTATAAACTAACAGACCGTCAATCTCTTGTTAAATTATGTTGAATATTTGTTAGATGTCTAAATTGTAAATGTGAAATCTGTGCATCGAATTTTATCTATCTAGTTCTCTTCGTTTAGTAATTATTGTGTTAAACATTATTTCTAACAACCGGACAGACAGTCTTTCGCTGAGAGGAATTTGCTCTAAATTTGATAGAAGTTTACAAATTTTGTGTAAAGACTTTAACCCAATTTCATCTATCTAGAACAAGTGGTTTTGAATCATCTTTGTCACAGGCAGATGGATATTTAAAAAAATGTTTTTCGAACTCAGGGAGTTAAAAAACATAGAGATACGTCAAAATCTGGATTGCGAATTTTTTTAATGAAAAACTATATTTTTTTCATACGTAGTAAACGATAAGGTAAAAAAAGCCTTGGTCAAATACCAGAAAAATAATTTGAACTCATAAAAGAAATAATGAAATTATGCGTCTGCATTTTTAAACGCTTTTATTTTTGTGAAATGCTACGACATAAGAAAGAATAACGACATTCCATTTTAATTGCTAGTTATTCTCTATTAGGCTTATCCAACAAATTCATGAAAATTTTAAATAAAATGACCGATTAAATAAATAAGACTTCTATAAGGTTCAAAAATGATATTTAACTGATAACAATTTAAAACTTCTGTTACCATGTAACAGCTTTTAACAGTCTACAAGAATTTTATCACCTTATTCATGTTGTATTCAAGTATCAACCAAGTAAATTGGATGCTGAGTTAAGTTTAATTGTCATCGTTACTGAGTTTCGTGACGAATCATCAGATAACGCTTATGATGGCGGGCTTACATTTTTCTTATGGTTGTCTCATGCATTCCTTAACAGCTGTGTCGCTCTGGAAATTTTCCGGGTTTTCTTTCCAGAATTTGGATTGCTTGCGCCAGATTTCCAGGAACTTACTTATCTCTATTAATCAGTTGTTTCCGGAAAGAAATTGTAATAGCACCATTTTCCAAGTATACTGAAAACTTCATTTGTGAAATTCACACAAAATATATCAATAATTTATGACTATTCTGAAGTAGTTTATTTTGTAGGCAAGATGGTATCATAAATTATGTTTTCGAATATCTTAGTAACATATATATTTATTGTGCGATAACAGACTAAAATGAATCGTAATTATGTATATGATTAATTATAATACTTTATAATGATGTCATTTATTAAAAAATTGTAATAAATATGAATTATAAATTTTATTAATTGTACATAAAATATCTCGAACGTTTTTGACCTTTTCAGAAAAATAAATGCTTGTATTTAAATCAATTCATTCATTTTAAAGTTATTTAATAGACTATTAATATTTTATAGTCAAGTTGCAAAAAACAATATTCAATCAAAATATTTAATTTTTAGAAGCCATTAACTGTGGCGCATCAATTGATCACCAAAGGCGGTTATATCTTGGCATCTCAATAAATTAAAAGAAATTATTAGGTTTTATGATCTTTCAAGAGTTGCAAATTTAGGATTTCAAGAATATATGAAACATAATAATAGACCTCCGCTGAAAATTAATCATCTTTGAGCCATCACATTTATCAGTTGAATGAACTTTATTTGAAGAATTTATCGTACTTAAAAATTAGTAAATATGTCTATATTCTTTCAAAATAACTTATGTAATAAAATGTAGTATAATATAATAATATACATAATATAATATAATAGTATATAATATATAATATAATAGTATAATGAAAATAACTTTTAGTGCCAATGATTTTTAATACTGAGATTTTCAACTGAAACTTTGAGTTATATTTAACTATAAGAAATTATGGCTTTAAAACTTAACATTTTTACGTCATCGAAATTATTAATGTAATTAATCTGATGTATGGGGATTTGGCACACCGTGGCCTTTTGGACCTGGTGTAGGAAAGCCTACATCAGGTCCAATAACAACATAAATCGTTATAAGGGAAATTATTCTCCTAAACCTGTTCACTTGTAATGGGTTATGGTGGACACAATCAACAGGTCTCAAAATCAAATAATGCAATTGATTAACACGAAGAAATGAATACATAGACGACAAAACACAGCCTAAAAGTATGCAAACAATCTATAGTAGCACACTTAGAATAAACAGCAGCCCACAAGTTGAAATCTGTAGTAAACAACCTTAGATATAAAGATGTCCTGCAGAATTCAGCAGAAGGAGGGAACCTTCGTAGCTATAAACTAAGGTGTGTCCAAACGCATTCTATTCTTCTATGTCTCCTCGCTTCAGCTGGAGCTATCTGATTGGCTGCTTAACACACGAATTCGATGCTACTTCAATATTTGTCTCCAAGACTCGGCGCATGGTTCAATATAATAATCGCTTGAGATCCACTCTAAGCTGTCGCATCTCCGGACTGATCCCACTCTAAGCTGTCGCATCCCTGGACTGATCCCACTCTAAGCTTTCGCATCCCTGGACT
>JAPMOQ010001131.1:5666048-5683275 GCA_026543055.1 Argiope trifasciata | reverse complement strand
CATCCCTGGACTGATCCCACTCTAAGCTTTCGCATCCCTGGACTGATTCAATTAATTTATCACTAACTATAAGACTGAATTCGACTTGGAGAACTGACTTTTTATAGCTTTGGTGTAGAATAGGGAAGGTTCTAGAAGAATCAAGCATAATTGGCCTCCTATTAGTTCGATCTACAAAATTCCAAATGATTCTAGCATTATCCATTTTGTCACCTTAGTTGCCAAATGGTCGCCAAGTTCAGGGTTCATTGTTTCAGTATCCAATACAGATTATATTAAAAACGATTTTTCCTATGATGAAACTAACTGTGCTGGGAGACAACGTTATCGATACGTAGCAATGTCAGTGCGATCAATTGAAAAATTAGACTCAAAATATCAATGTCTTTCAGGTTGGCCAATATCCGGGTGAAACGTATTCATGGATTTGCGAAAGGATTCGATTACAGGCCCGGCCACCAGTTCCATCCTGGAGAGGACATCACACATGCCTGGAATGCAGTCTTTATTTTTGGAGCCTGGCGTCTCATAGACGTCACTTGGGGAACAGGTAACAATTTTTGCAATATATTTTAGTTCAATGTTATTTAACTGTCTTCTCTTTTAATCTATAGGAGAACATATAGCAATTACCGATGCAGATTTCTGTCGTTAAATAATTCAGTTCATTTAAATGTAGCACTTTTGTGTTAAGAAAAGGCGCGCCAAAATAACATGTATTGAATAAAGAAAGTTATAAGTTCTATATTCTGCGCTTTCAATCAACATATTTTTAAAATGTGAATGACTTTTGTGTTTGCATAATATGACGGGTGATGAAGTTTTCTTGGTGATTTTCTTTATGTTATTGCTTAAGGCACTTGTCATAGACAAATCCCACTAAAAAAAATCAGCGATTTTATGTTGATTTTTGGCGTCTCTTGTTTCAGTTTCAAAAGTGCTTCTAAGATACTCATGTGTCACAGCCCTTTTCACGGCATGAACATTCATTCAACCACAGATCGTAATTTAGACCTAAATAAGAGAAAGATCGCCTCTGATCCAGTACATATCCTTAATAGTATTCTCTGGACTTGGAGGACTTTGTGGCTACCACAGATTTATAACTGCACCACCCACCATATACACGGTGAATCTTTGGCCGACGGGGCTCGAACTCACTACCCGAGGGGTACGAATCCAAAGCCCTATGGACCATGCTATCCCAACCCTATTTTTCTCAATGTGAAGCATAAAATGTTTGTGTTTCTTATGAAAGATTCGAAAAGGACAGCGTACCCTCATATATTGGAAGTCAAATTTATATCTAGGGTATGTCCTAGATCATGTTGATCAATTGAGAATACTTTAATAATTTATCTTTATTGCAAAATTATTTATTCATGAACTGGACTGGATATAATAGAAAAAAGGAGGATTAGAGCTTCCACCAATTTTTAAAATCTGGGGAAAAAATATAAATTGGTTTAAAAAATTAAATTGCTTACATATGACAATAATTGATTCTTTCTTATTAAAAAATTGACTTTGTTGTCCCCGCAAATGGGAAAATTGAAGAGTTTGTCTGTGTAAGTGTTGTTTAAGCTATCTAATCGTGGTTTAAAATTTCGAGTGTCTTTTTTAAACAATCCCCGAGTAGCTTCAAAACTAGACAATAATATAATTAACCTGTTAACTGGATACGTCGAAACATTTCAATACTAAACGTACTGAGTATAAGTTAATTAATCGGTTTACAGGTTAAATTGTCTTCTTTCTGTCTTCTAAAATGTCTATCCTATTTTTATTTCTTTCTAAGGATTTTACTTTATATTAGCGAAATAAACTCTTCCCATTAAAACTGTTTTATTAATTCTTTTTTCTTGCAGTTTGTTATCCAAGAATAGTGGAGATAAAACGGTTTAATTTTTGTAAAAATATCTAACACCTTGTTTTGAATTTAAGAACCTCAAATAATAAGTTTAGAAAACGCTTAATTTTCAAATGTGTAGATTTCATTCCTTGAACGAATTTTTTAATTTCATTTATAGTTAAAAAAGGAATCGAAAATATTAATTTAAATTCTAAAAAATTAAGAATAATACCCTTATTCTCAACCACTAATCCAGTTTCACTAAATTATATCTAATATGAAAGAACTCATAATCCATGGATATACCATCAAAGGTCCTTGTCCCCAACATTCCCTATTATGGAAAGAAATCTAAAGAAAAAAATCATTTTTCTACAGAACAACAACAACTTCACTGATTAATTTAGCAAATTGGCAAGGATTATTGCAAATATAACTTGAAATGAAACTTATATTTTTCTTTTCTTTTGCAAAAAAAAGAAAGTAATGAATTTTAATATTATCAGAGTGATAGTGGGTACTAATTTTATTTTAATATTTCACTGAAAAATACACGTATTTGCAACGTCATCTGACCGCAATCTGAGTTGTTTAGATACGGAGCGTTACTAAAAGTGAATTAAATTCCATTTCAAACATTTCCAATAATTTTTCTGGTTTTTTTTTTCTCTTTTAGTGTTTTTTTAAGGAAGAATTTAATTTTTTATGGAGGTAAATACAAAACATCTTCCAAAGATTTCCGAAATTCTTGCTCTGAATGCGAGAATGTCCGTCTCACAAAAGATTACTCGCTAGATTACGAAACCCTGCTACCAGTCAGAAAACAAAGATTTTAAAAGAATGTCCTTTATTTTTCCCATGCTTGCATTTCAATCCTTGAGGATGTATCTGTCATTCACATTACCCCTTTTTAACTTGCCCGGCCAGACAGCACACTAAATGTAACCTTGATATTCAACGATTTGTTCCTTCTAATGCATAAAAAATTTGCTTGAGATATGTTCCAAGCGTTATGAATAATACATGCCAAAGATGAAAGATGCATAGAGGGGGAAAAAAGAAAAAAGAGATGTCTACTGAAACCAATAACTACCAACACTCCACTAGACGATAAAATTGATTTCAAAAAAATGAAGCAGAAACGACTCATTTTATTTATCCCTCTTCTGACATGATAACTGTCATCCACCATCCAAACTCGATAGGTATTTTATTCTTTCTGTCACCGGACTATTTCAGATGAAATGAACGGCAACACAGGGGACTGCGACTAGAAATTATTTCCACAATGTCTTTCTCACGTGACTGGTGATTGATTGGGGATGACCGCTGTTCTCGCTTTAGTTGGCACAGTCACGCTTAGCAGATCACATGTGAAGGCGCCCTTCGGGTCTTGTGTGTTACAGGGCCAATAGGACAGCCTGTAATAATGCTTCATAAAAGTGCACTTATATAATTAATAATATTTCATGTCCCCATAAATAGTCGATATTATGCTCAAATTTTGATTAGTTGCCTTGAAAATTTAGTATTTAATTCTCGAAATCTTTCATTGGATTTGTTATTAGCAGTATTCCAATTTCAATTTCAAAAAATAATAAATGAAATCTACAATTTCAAATTTCAAGTTATCATATGAGAATATTATTTTCTATATTATTTTTTGTCAATTAATTTGTCATTTACCAGTTTAAACCGGTTAGAAACAATCACGAGACTTCTTTATCAACCTCTATCCCCCCTTCTCACTCTCCCCCCCCCCTCTCTCTATATATACATAAAAAAATTTTTAAACCTTCATTTTCAATTTTTCTAGCTGGCAAACAAAGTTTTGGAACTCGATCGATTTTAAGATGAAAAAAATCCATCGTTTTTCTAAATATTGACGCATGCGTAATTTTATTGTCTCGTGATTGTTTCAAAGCGGTTTAAATTGCTTAATAACTTACATTAATTAAGACAATTCAGATAATGAATAATTTGGGAATCAAATTGTGACTTCAGTTGGCGATAAATCGCCAAATATTACCTTCTGCATTGTTTTCTAATAACCCTAAAAGCGGAAAAGGGATTCCTCAAAAGCGATTCATCACCAATTCGTTGCCAACGCATTTTGAGGCTCAAAAACCCTCAAACCAAAACAAAATCATGTTCTCACATGATAAAAATTCTTTACAATTTTTTATCTGTTTATTAATTTAAATTCGCATTTCTCGTGATGTGAAGACATTCAACTACTTGCCATAGAAAAAATTTGCCTGTGCCAGAACTGTTCACTATAGCACACAGCAAGGTCACACAAATGATCAGATACCTTGAAGAAATCGAAAAAAGATTTATATCTTACTCCTGGAATGCGGCTAATAGTATCCATAGATCGAATTTGTGTTTTAGACACGTTTTCCTCAGCTGACTGAAACAATAATTCGTCACAGAACTGCACTTAAAGTTTTCACAAAATCCCATGCCAAATTTAATTTATTAAAGTTATTTCATTTTTGTGTTAATGGGCTTAAATGTTTCTGAAAGTACTGACCAATAGATGGTCTACCCTAGTCGATGCAAAATTTGATAGGTTAAAATAAATACATTGTAGATGTTGAATCTATGTACAGAATTTTATATATCAAACTCTTTGCAGTTATCGAAATTAACTTATTTCGAATAGTCAGACAGAAAGACATCCTCTGAAAAGATTTTACTCGAAATGAAGTAGAAATCTGCAAATTTGGTATAAAGACTGTATTTCTAATTTTAATTGCCTGGCTAGAAGCGTTTTTATTATCTGTGTCGCATCCAGACTTGGCAGATAGACATTTACCAAAAATATATGTTTCGAAGTCAGGGAGATCTAAAACGTGAGATTGTTAAAAATTGTAACTCGAATTTTTTTAATGGCTACTATATTTTAGAAAAAAATAATTAAAGTAATATTAAATTAGAAGTAATATTCCAACGGTTATATATTTTAACATTGTGGTGGAATGTAGATTATTATGATCTGTGCAGGAAGCAACAGGACTTATGTTTTCAGGAACATTTCTTCAATAATCACATTCACAAACTAAACAAACACAAAGACAAGACATTCACGTGCGCAGCTTTACAGTAAGAACCCTTTCACATTCTAATTACACTTGCTGCGCGCAATGCATTATGAGATGGCATATGGAACACAACTTTTCAGGGATAGCCATATAGTATCCAAAAAAGAAGATAAGAGTGCACTGCTACAATATTATATTGATATTTCAGTAATTTCCACAGAGCAAAATAACTAGAATGTATTAGGAAATGATTTCAAAGCCTCACTACTAATCATCAATCGACAGGAAAATTAAGGTATACAGTCAAACATCGATAATTCGGAATCGCCGGGACCACGGCAATTCCGAATTACGGAAATTTCCGAATTATAGAAATTACGAAATTTGGGTATATTTAAATAAAAAATAATTAACGTACTTCGTTAGTATGACGATATAAAACAATACACAACTTTATAATTTCAAAGATTAAACAATAGTTGAAAATGCTAATTAAAAGAACGGTAAAGCAATGATAACATTATTACTTACTCAAAGAAAACATCTTTATTACTTCATCATATCTAATAATGTTAGTTGTTTATATTTAGGTTTGTGCGAAATTAGTTTTTCACGGATTTTATATACAGTCATAATTTCATGTTCAGTTATGAAATCCCGTTGTTCAAGACCTGCTATCGCTTTATCTAGGATGCCAATTAAATCCTCTGTAGGAATTTTTTCTTCTTCATGTTGTTCAGTGTCACTCATTTCTTCATTTTCATCACTACACTTTCCTGCATTTAAAGCATTATTTAAGATTTCTGCATCGCTCAACTGATTTATTGTAGGTGCGTCGTTGTCACATTCTAATACCTCAATAATATCTGATTCTTGCATCTCAACATCCCGATATTTTGCGTAAGTCATTAAGTCGAAATTTGTGCTTTTTCTTTTGACCCTCTAAAACCACCGAAATCATTTTCGCCGTCGTCGTCATCATCATCAATAAATAAAGTATTAGGTAGCAATTTGTGCCAGGCATTTTTTTAAGGTCTCTTTTGAAATACTATTCCATGCACTTGCTGCAAACCAAAGAGCATCTTTTATTGTAAATTCCTTAACGAATTCCGAAATAGTCTTTCCGTTATTGATGGAATCTAACATTCGCCGCAGAAAATTATATTTATAATGGCACTTAAAAGCGTGTAACACACCACAGTCCAAGGGCTGTAATATAGATGTACAGTTAGGTGGAAGAAATAGAACTTCGGAATTTTTTTGGTTCAATGACTTAGAATCAGGATGCGCTGCGCAATTATCTGCAATCAGTATTATTTTTGAATCCGCCGGTAGTTTGACTGATGTACAGTGCTTACGAGCTTCTGGTAAAAAGTGATTCTCGTACCAATCAGTAAAAATATCTTGAGTTACCCAAGCTCTCTTATTGTTTCTATATAAAACTGGTAATGTCTTTACTCCTTTAAGAGCACGCGGTCGAGCACTCTTTCCTATCACCATTAATTTCAATTTATGAGTACCGGCTGCATTACCACATTCCAAAACCGTCAGTCTTTCGTTAATATCCTTAATTCCCGTAGCATTTTTTTCTTGGACTGTTGCTAGAGTTTTTCTCGGCACATAACGCCAAAAGAGTGCAGTCTCGTCAGCATTATAAATTTGCTCTGGTGATAAATTTTCCTTTTGAATTATTTCCATTATTTCATCCACAAAAAGTTCTGCTGCTTCATGATCAGCATTTAATCTTTCACCATACATTCTTATCTGCGTATACCATTGCGCTTTTTAAATTTGTCCAACCAACCAGTTGAATAATCGCAGGGTGTGGTCAAACCAAGTTCCAAGTGGTATTTTTTTGCTTGAGTAATAATCATAGGACCAGTTAATGGCACATTTTCAGCTCTTCTTTGCTTGAACCAGTCAATCATAACTTTGTCTAGATCAGGATTTTTCGCAGCTTTCATATTTTTTCTTTTAAGCATTTCTATTGGTGAGTCACTATTTGCAAAAAACGAAAGTATCTCCTTTTTTTGTTTTATTATATCGTACACAGTGGATTTTCCGATCTCATATTCGTCACACAACTTGCGAACTGAAGTCCCTTGATCGAATTTCTTCAATACTTCGACTTTTTTTGCAATGGATATCGTGCAATATTTCTTTCTTTTGTCCTTTATAAGACCAGAAGCCGCATCAATGTTTATCTTGTTGCTCATCGTGCAATGCGATACTTTAACTATCGAACAGTGAGTGAAAAAAATTAGCTGAAGATAAGTACGGGGCGCGGGGAAACAAACAGCCAGAAAAACTAACGGTCTACGCCGATAATATGAAAATATCCCATAGAAGGAGAGTGAACGAAAAAGGTTCGAACAGACAGAACGATCCGAATCAAGCAATAAGTTACTACTTACGGTATTTCAACCGGTTTTACAGGAGGAAAAAGTAACAAGCAATATGATTGGTTCGTTAAAATAAAATTTTCCGAAAAATATTTTTATTTTATAGGGGCGCCATCTATTATTACTCAACAAAAGCAGAAACGAATAAAACATTAACATTTCAGAAAAAGTCCGAATAATAGAAGTCCGAATTATCGATGTTTGACTGTATATCATTAGTTCGTCATCCAACCAATCACAATTTATCCTTAAATTTGAGTTATATTTATAAAAAATCTACTAAAGGTAGGTAAGATGTGAAAATTTGATCCTTTATACTCAAAGCAAACAATAATGCTTTAACTTTTTAAAATTTTCTAAAGTAATTTTTGTGATATTAGCTGCTAACTAAAAAAAAAATTCATATTAAAGGAATATAAATTTCCCTTAAACATGAGTTCTATTATGAGTAATCTTATTTAAGCAGTTTTCTCTTACATTTTACTGAAATTTAAAGTTAATGTTGGATTGATTTTATTTTTATTTTTGCTTATTGAAATTGAAAATTTCAGCTGTATAATTCCCTTCATTTTGTAATTATAAAGTTGACTTATATTCGGGCAAATGGACATTCAGATTTTACGTATGATTTGACAGAAATCCGGAAAGTTGGTGTAAAGAATGTCTGCCAAAATTCAATCGTGTACCTGAAAGCATTTTAAAGTTATCTGTGTCATAGACAGACAGACGGGCAGATGGACACTTTGTAAAAATTTGTTTATCGGATTCGGGGAGATCTAAAATATTGAGGTTTTTTGAGATCTCATGTTCGAATTTTTGACTATTACTATGCTCCATCTATAATATGTATACGTGAAAATAAAAATCATATAATCAGAAGTTAAATACTAGTTAGCCTGCCAAATAGCAAGAAATTTTAGATTGTTCTATCTGTAAATAAATATGAAAACAAAAATAAAAACTCTTGAAATAATAATCTGAAATTTTAATCATATTGGAATAATTTGAAGCTCTGAGCTCCTGTAAATCAAATGAAAGCATATAGTCATATAGTTCTAAAAAACCTACGCGGAAAATCTGGACTTTGAAGTCTTGACATATGAAGTTATTCAGGTACGAACTCCCTCTATGTTATAGTCCGACTCTTGTCTTGGATAACCTGGTTTAGCATGGATGTGGAAATAGGTTTGAAAATATGGTAATGATTTAGTTGACATCTGTATTATCTAACAAAAAAAAAATA
This sequence comes from Argiope trifasciata, assembly GCA_026543055.1. Lineage (NCBI taxonomy): Eukaryota > Metazoa > Arthropoda > Arachnida > Araneae > Araneidae > Argiope > Argiope trifasciata. The sequence goes on along the minus strand of JAPMOQ010001131.1, from coordinate 5,674,731 downwards.
ACAAGATTCATCCAAAAACAATTGGCATATAATTTAAAAATCAGAAATTAATTTATGAAATCAAATATTTCATTCGATTCATGTATTATTTATACCCAAAATACAAATTTTCCCTTGAATAAAACAGGATTACTTACCCCTTTTGATGTCTGAAAATGCAAATTTATTCATCTACCTTACCAGTCATATAAATCAGAGCTAAACATGGTGGTGAAATGATACATGTATTGAATTGAATCAAATGTTTCTGCAGCAATTAATCAATAACTGGTTTATTTAATTGACTCAAATATTTCTGCAGCAATAAAACTATCAATGATTATTTCACTGAATGGAATAAGCATTTCTGAAGCAATCAATCAATTAATGATTAATTCATTGAATTTAATCAAACTTTTCTACAGCAAGAAATCAATCAATGATTGATGCATTGAATTGAATTAAACATTTCTATGTCAATCAACCAATCAATGATTGATTCATTAAATTTAATCAAATTTTTCTGTAGCAATCAGTCAATGATTTATTTATTGAATTTAATTCAATATTTCTGCAACAAGCAAGAAATCAATCAATGATTGATTAATTGACTTTAACAGATTCAAATGATTTATGAATATGTTCAGTTGATTCTGTAGACTCAAATTGATTTCCTCGTATACTATTTTTATCCAATTTATGCTTCTAAACAGAGTAACTAACTGACATTTTCATTACCAAATCTGCTTTATAAATGGGTAATTTCCATTCGGCTCATCCCTGCAGAAAATTGAACATCCAAGCCAATGAATGGGTAATCGCCCTTGACATCCAATCGGGAAAATCTTTTTATCAAATGAACTGAATTACCTTCAGGTGGGAAGGGGGGGTGGGGGCTAGGAGCAGTTTACTCATGCAAAAAAATAACCACCCCGGCTTTCTAAACGATTAAAACACGATGACGTGACACGGAACGACAACATACTCGACACGTAATTTGCAGTCGTTTGTTTCTATGACAATCGGGAACATCGAATGCTTCAATTCCACCTCCCCTCCTCAATGCTTTCTAATCGAATGCTGCCTGCCTTGGAATAAAATATTGGAGTTTTCGTGAATTGGTAACAAGGGACTTATCATGTGATCATTGGGCGGATCTGATGAATCTCCTTTTTGGTGTATTTTAAGACAGAATAACTCCTCGCAAGTAAACAATAATATAAAATAAATGGGTTTTCGGAATCTATTTCGGGGTCTTCACGTGGATGTATGAACAATGAGCGTGTTGTTATTGATCGATAATTAGAAATTTTCCCTCTTGTTGTTGTTTTCGAGCTTTTAGCCATTTTAAGATCTCAGAAAAGAATAAATCAATTAAAAATGAACTTTAATCGCATATACTACTTTAAGATACAATTATTACTGATAGTTTTTTATACAAGTGCACTTTTACTTCCTAGTATACATAGTGTAGAGAAATATAGTGATCGTCAAGAAATTTGAACTTGAGATTTTGTCAAAACTGTGCGTTTTGGATCTCCCTGAGTTAGAAAAATTCATTTTTGAAAAATGTCCGGCCGTCTGTATGCGACAAAGATAACTTAAAACCATTTTGAGCTAGACAGATAAAGTTTGGTAATAGTCACCAAATTTGTAGATTCCTATCAAATTTTGAGTAAACTCTATTCAGAGAAAGTCCATCTGCCCAGATGTTCGAATATAAGTTAACGTGATAATTACAAAAGGAAGGTAGATATTTAAAATTTGGTACACAGATTTAAAATCTATAGTGTACACACCTATCAAAGTTTGAGCCAAATCCAACTACATGTTGACTATTTTTCACTCTACACTTTCAGAAATAAGTAAATGCTATATCTCAAAAATGAAATTACTTAAATACATTAAATTCAATATGGCATTTTGTGTTTACAAAAGCCGTTTTATGTCAAATTTTTTTTTTCAATCGGTTGTTAAAAAGTGTCTAAAATATAAATTTTATTTTTGGGAAAATAATGTTAACAGGGATTAATCGCCAAATAACTTGTCAAGGACGACACTATAGATTCAATGAAAATGCCAAATTCTATCAGGAAGTTAATATTTTGTAACTGTTGTATGCCATTGCCATGTAAGACTATCTCTGCCATGACAAATTTATTACAGAGTATGCGAGAAAGCTTTTGGTAGACTACTCCCGCTGGTTAAAATATGGCCAATATCTAAGTTGAATAAAATCTCGATAGCTGTGGTGACGGGACACAGAGTAATGATTCAAAATAAGTTTAATTTAATTTAGAATTATCGATATGACATTTCAAAGCTACATAAAATATGCTTGTAAAAGTTTACAATTGGGTGTCTCTTGATTTCTTGACAATTTTTTGAGGCCCAGATTGGCGTCAAAGGAATTTTCGGTCGGCAGCCCAACAGCAACGTCAATAAAAATAAAACATAAGGGAAATCAGAAAAAATGCTTCATCGCTGAAATTTGTCACCAATCGTAAGGACACCCAAATCTACACTAGAACCAATCTGCTCTCGGCAGAACTAATGATTTCGAACCATATTCGAGCACTTTTTAGCATAGAAATATCAACAAACATTTAGAGTGTGTCTATCAATATTCAAATATGAAAATTTTAACTCTATAGATATTGATTTCTCAAACGCTTATTGTTGTCGGTTTGTTCGTTTAAAAATATTCCTTGGAAATATTTATTTCCATCAAATAATTTTATATGATTATGAAAAATAAAATTGACTCATCATTGTTTCGGAAATCTCCTAATTTGATAGCCTATTTTGCGAAAATCTTTATTTCCTTTATAATGGCTTCTGTGTCACTCGTTCTGTGATAGATTTTTGAAACCTTATACTGAATGATCAAAAAACGTGTCCTTCATTTCAAAAACTTATTGTAGATAAATTTTATAATGCTGCATACGTTTGGTTTGATATTTCTTGTAAAGATATTTATAATTTTTTTAATAAAAACCACTTATGCCAATAATGTGGGCTCTCTTGGTCATTCGAAGAATGACAATGCGGTATTCTAGTTCTCATTACGTACTTGCTCTCGTGTACTGTCGACCACCCGCCACCACTGAACGAAGCAATATCGACATGATTTGTTGTAGCCGACTTCTATTACTAGCACAGTCCATAACACTGACCGATTCACTAAACTGATATCATCTTTGAGGCGGCTGGCCCCCAGCCACAAAGTAGTCAATATCTGATTTTCCTCCTGAACTTCAAGTACGTCAGCATCCTTTTAAATGAGGAGCTGGTCCCCCGCTATAAGAAACATCTCAAACTTCTCAATATTCCTCCGAATTCTTGTTCCACAACAAAAGAAATTCTTGCACAAATGAAGATGATACAAACACTGTCATTCTCTTGCGCAACCCCTGTTTTCTGGAGGGGGGGGGGGTCATTCACACATCTCACAGATAGAACATAAGGGAAGAACAACCATGCCCGAACTCGAATGCGGGATGTTCAAATCATGTGGAAGATGCACTACCCCTAAGCCAGGAGCAGGCAATTAAATCATTATTTTCACCTTTTTGATTTTATCTTAATTCCGAGAGTTCTATGACTAAACTTCTCAAATAATGATAATTCCAATTTCTTCACACAAGCATTTATTTCCCTGCGCTCTTCAAAATCCTTGGAAAGATTAGGAAATTTCCCATGTCCTGATATAATTTGGGTTATTTTCTTATTTTTATTTCTGGGTTAGGAATGAAGTCAAGAGTTGTTATTACTTTTTTTTTGACATATACCATCTGTCAAACCATTGTAACATTATTTCTTCTCTTAAATTTCGCCATGTACTGTTGAACATTTCGGTTGTCACTCCAGACGCAGTAACTATGATCGTAACTTAATGTATCAAGATCTTTAATTACCGTTGTAAACATTCTGTACCTTATTTGATCCAAAAACTGACAAGAAATAATATTAGGTGATTTGAATTTATGGAAACAAAGGATACACCACTTTTTCCTATATTAATACCATTTTAATAATAATTGAATGCAAAATCGCTATTCTTATGTTAATTGCGCCTTCTGTTGAAAAAAAAAACAAAAAAAAAAACACGGTTATCTATACTTATAATAAAGTTCAATGTGTGTATGTGTGTGTGTTGGCGCTCTACAGGCCAGACCGTTGGACCTACAGCTACCAAATTTGGTACATGTATACCTTGGATGTTGGGAATGTGCACCTCGGAGCCCTTTTTTTGAATTTTTAATTAGAATTTGAATTAATTAAAATTTAAGCGAAATTTCGACGTTTTTCCGCTATAACTTCCGAAATTATTATCGGACAAACATGATTTTAACATCAATTTAAAGATTAAAAAAAACTAGCTTTCTAATGGTATCAGTGTTTGAATGTATAACTCAAGTTTCTATTTTTAACGAATTTTTAAAGAAATATTTTAACCATGTTTTTTTAGCACGTGACTGGATAAAATAAAATAAAAGAATGCCGGAAGTTCAAATGAAAAAACAACAACTATCATCGTAAATCAAATCTAAAGAAATACAACTTTCAGCACGTGACTGGATAAAATAACATAAACATAAAAAGTGATATCTTCTATAAAAATAAATGCAAGGCAAAGGATTCTTAAGAAATCATTTGCAATATTTATATCATTAATTCCATAAATTATCTTTATTTACAGTAAACCTGATTGAATTTAGACAGGATATGCATTGAAATCACGACTTAATGGCATATTTCTATAATCGTTTGCAATATCTGTATCATTAATTCAATAATTTTTTCCCTTTTTCGCTTTCTTTAAAAAACATATTTAACATTTTGGCAATATCACCGAAAAAAACATTTTTAATATTTTGGAAGTATAATCGATAAATTATTAGAGCATTAAACTCAAAAAGTTTTTCCGAATAAAGTTCCCGACTTTTTAACTACTAATAACTGAATCTTTCAACTTAAACTATTTCTTAAATTTTGACTAAAAAATATATGATTTAATTGGAAATTTTAGAACGCATTACTCATGGCGAACCAGCTGGTCGCCAAAGGCGGCTAGTTCTATAGTAAAACGATTGCAGTATTATATTCAATGGGAGTCTTTTAGTAACAATTGTTTATAATTAGGAAAAGATTTTGAAACCACTTTGTTATACATGAGAATGACACCTAAATCAACATCTCAAAACAAAACTCACCCCTCACCCCCTCTCAATCATGCGAATGTTTCATCCGGGTATTATCTTGACAATGGTTGAATTTATTTGTACCATGCTCACAAATATTCAGCATGTATATATGACAAATATTCAGTAATATCAAGTCACAAAATCACTCTTCTCTGATATGCCAAGATTTTATCACCAAACTATTAAGTCTGCAAAAATTCGTTTTCAAATATTTTTAAAAACACAGTTTGCATTCCGCAGTGTCAAATTAAAATGAATTATATGATTAATATTGGAAACTTTGACACCATCTCATCTGTATATTTAAAATAATCAAAAGCCATTTCCCCAAGTATCGGTCCTACTTCGTCAATTTTCGCATGATATGAAAACTTATGATCTCTAGATATCATTGGAGATCTGCTCACCACCACCTTCCGTTTTTAAGTGAAATCTCAAAAATTTTACTTTACTGTGTATTATTGTGTATTGACTAAATCCCCTGTCGTAATCATTGTGTTGATTTCGTACCTTTTTATTTCGTATGATTTTTTCCATCTCTATATTCTTTACTAATGATCACCTGCCTACATTATTCTTTGGAAAAAATTTGGCAGAGAACTCCTAACAACACCGATTACGTCAAATTTAGCCAATCAGAAAGCTCTGTGCTCCTTTTATAAATTTAATTCAAAATAATTCTTTCTTGTGTTTATGAAATTATAATTAGTATAGCTGGCCTACAGCGGAGGTTTGGGAATACGATGCCTGTTTCAGAACCGGAGGACTTAAGACTCGAAACCCGATTCCAACGAAGAATTGTTGTGCAAGTGGGTTTAGAGCATCTTAAATCCATCGGGCCAAACGTCCTGCCTTTGGTGCGATGTAGAAATTTGAAGAGGAAGCTCCAGCTAAGATGTTGTTTCCGTCATCTGACCGCGACTCAAAATTACGAGGTCCGACGTAAAATAACTCTAATGATTAAAACGGGATTTTAATAAGCTGAATTGAACTAATATGGTTGGCAAACAGCTGCTTGCCGAGGATGGCTAATAGACAAAACTTATCAATCTAGCAATAAAATTTACCTTAAAATAAAATTTAACAAATATTTTTTTTCATATATTATTCCATGCAAAAACGAAAGAAATGGTTAAGATAAAGTCAATGAAAGGGATCGGAAAATATATTTATCTGTATTTATATAATTACTTTAATTAATTTATTAAACACATCAAAAAACATTTAATTAGTAAAATTAAGTACGTCTTGCTTTTTTAAACTCAGGTTACACAGACCACACGGGGAAATTCCAGCGCAAACTGAACGAGCACTTTTTCCTCACCGATCCAGAAGTATTGATTTGGACGCATTTTCCTTATAGCGAAATGGAAAGTAACTACTCCAGGTAAATAGAAACATTTTTTTTTCTTCCGTCATTTCATTTTTAAACAATAAAAAGTTTTAAAAAATGTTTTTATTAGTATGTTCAAAAATAGTTTTATATTGCTTTAAAATATACTATCAAGGCCTGACTAAGGCAGGGGCATACGGGGTAGTTGCCCCCGCCCCCCAAGTTATATCTCCCTCCTCAAATGGAAAAATACCATAAACAACTTGTAGGCATGATCCTTCATTACTGAAGTAGTGAAGCAGAAGGGGGGGGCAAAAAATGACTGCCCCGGGCTCCAATTAGGCTAAGTCGGGCCCTGTATACTATATATTCCTCTAATTTTTATAAAAAATTAATCGAAAAAAATTGGCACGATAATTGTCAAACTTTCATAGGCACTTACTCAAACCCTCGAAGTCTCTTTAGACAAAACTATCCAGCGTGAGCTTCTTTCATGAGGAAATAAAGATTGACAACCCCTTAATAAAGACTGACAAAGATACAGACATGCATGCGACACCATGATGTCTCCACGGCACTCATGCTGCGAAACATCGCTCTTTTAGAGTCATCTCTTTACATTTTGTTTGTCGCTATTCAGTCACTTATTATGGGAGGTTTCCGTTAATCAAGACTATTTATATACAGGGTGCCCCAGAGAAACTTACTTATTAGAAAGGTCAATAAAAATGAAAGTACTTCAGTTATTGTTTTAATTCTTTTTTTTATTTGGGAATACAATATCCCAATTTTTTTTCATACAGTTTTGAAAATGACAACTGTTAAATGCGACCCCCATTTCGCATACACTGATTAAGTGGATTTTTGAAGTTCGTGTCCAATCTTTGCAGCATATCAATCGGTATGTTGGCAATGGCGTCGGGAATGTTGATCTTGAGGTTGGCTATGGTCCATGACCGATCGACATAAACCAGGGATTTCAAAGTAAGCCTCGTCACTGAAAAAAAAACGACCGCGTCTTCAGGCAGGTTCTCAAGCAGTATTTCACATGCATTTTGACGGGCAACAAAATCGCGTTCAGTTAATTCTTTCTCAACAACCATTTTATAGGGATGAAATGGAAGATCTTGATGGAGAATTCGTCAAAGAGTGGTGTCAGAAATTCCTAGAGCCGTTGCGTGTTTGCGAGCCAAACGCAGAACTAACTGTCTCTCTTTCGATATTTTCCGGAGTTCTGGTGGTCCGTTGTTGTCCATTTCTGGGTTTAGCGACCCTTCCGAAATGAGTTAACCCACGACAGAATCGAATTACTACCAGGAACGGGTCTAGTGAGGAGGAATTTCAAAATGAGCGGGGAAGGCACGTTGCGTAGCAACAAGTGAACGACCGTTAGAAATGAAGCTCTGGACGACGAAGGCCCGCTGTTCTCTAGACCAGAGCTTGATGGCAAATGACTACAGGAAGAAACAAACTTAGGGACTTAACCCTCCAGTAGCACCATCTATCATCCCTCTACCAACCCATATGTGTGTGTGTGTGTGTGTGTGTGTGTGTGTGTGTGTGTGTGTGTGTGTGTGTGTGTGTGTGTGTGTGTGTGTGTGTGTGTGTGTGTGTGTGTGTGTGTGTGTGTGTGTGTTTAATTCATGTAAATAACATGTTGGTCTCAACCTTTTCCCCGTCTTTAGATGGCAGCTTCTAGACAAGCCACTCAAACTGGACGAGTTCAATGCCCTTCCGAAAGTGACTCCGTTCTTCTTCGAATACAACCTGCGAATCCGATCCCGTCCACAAAACCCAGTCGTGTTCCGATTCCAGACAGAGCTTAAAATCACGGCCCACAAGCCGACGAGGTACAAGTACAAACTGTATTCGGTGGAAGACAGAGAGAACGGGGCGCTCAACAACTACGTCTTCTGCCAGCTGAAAGAGGACAGGCTGCTGGGCTCCTTCGCCATTAGTCCGCCGTCTGAAGGAATGTACTATTTCAAGGTGAGAGTCCATCTTCATGTTCAGTGATGGAAGTCTGATGGCAGCAGTGCTAGAACTAGAGTGTTAACAGAGGGCCAGGGGATCTTATCTTAGGGATATATCTATATCGTACATAGATATATACCTATAACATCTATATAGATATATATAGGTTTATATGCCTATAACATCTATA
>JAPMOQ010001131.1:5604219-5665648 GCA_026543055.1 Argiope trifasciata | reverse complement strand
TTGAATAGCGCAAAGTAGAATTATAACCCTTTAAGAAAACCCTGGAAAAAGACATTATCTTAGCTACGTCATAATTTCAATTGCCTTCACATTCAGAAGATGGAAAGTTATTAAAAAAAAAACCTGTCGAACACAGGAACCGGGTGCAACTTTTTATCAAGAATCTTCAATTGCAATTACTCACAACTAAAAATTATGATTATTAACAAATTTAATATTCTTTATTTTATAGATTTTGCTTATAGATACCTAGTTCGCCAATTTAAGGATCCATTGATCTTCTTTTTAAAAATTTTCATACCATTTAAAATAAGGACTGGTTTTATTTACGGCTTATCTCTCAGAATCATTAATTCGTTAATTAAGTTATTACTACTAAATATAAATGAGTTTTAATTTAGAATTAAAATTCATTTACTGGGATACATTCATTTACTGTTCATTTATTGGGATAAAGGTAGACATTTTTTTATTTGTTGCTTGGTATTTCTAATTAATTTTGATTATATTTTGCACTGTTATGGAAATCTATCAGTGGATGCAAAAAAAATCTAACAAGTTCATTAACGAAGAATTATATTTTATTTCGCAAAAAAACATAAAGAATATATAGTAAAAGCACAATCGAGGCCTACACAAAGAATTGCACTTAGAGATACTAACAATACGCATATAAAAAGCAGATCATAATAAAAAGCAGCAAAATAGAGAGAAACAAACTTTACAATCAACAATCAATTCACTTTGCAATCAACATACAAAAAAAAGGATCTGATTTGTTTTAGTTCTCTCGACATTATACTGATTTGCTGATATGGCATAAAATATTCAAGAAGGATCTTCTTATCTCAGTTCCTAATAGCCATACCATATTCTTGTATTCTTGATATTACCATAATTCTTGTATTTTTGTGTACTTGCATTTTGTCCCCAAGGTAGGGTCACTGATCTCGCGTTTGTTAGCATATTTGTATCTTTCACTTTTCAGCGATGAAACAGCTATTGCATATTCATAATGTGCTGATTTAAAGTATTAATAAGTTTTTTCCCATCATCTCAATTTTTCGAATATTTGTGTAGCGAAAAAATAAAATTCTTAACATTTTAAAGAACAAAAGAATCGCATGGAAAGGGCAAAAAAGAATATTTGTATATGTTTTCACACAGAAAGTCTTGAGATGAATAAAAAGACAATATGATACCATAATTTTTGAGCATGGAAAATATAAGTTTAATTACACCAATGGTTAATTTATGTAAACTTAAAAATAGTCTAATGCTTCGAGTATTATTTTTATGCATTGGTTGCTACAGTGATGAATATCAGAATTAAGATGGATATAATATAGATTTGTTATTATTCTTATTTAAAATGTTATTTTTATTTACTTCAGTTTTAGTTCCACTTTAATTATTCGTAATACAGTAAAACCTACATTATTCTCTCTATAATGAAATCAGCCTTTTTATCTTTTCATCAGCAATCTGATTTATACATCAAAAATGCCAATAAAGGTTTAAATTACGTTATTTTAGACATTTAAATAGAATTTTGCAAGCATTCCAGTGATTAAACTTGGTCTTTTCCAAAATATTTTTTATCATTTATAATTTAAAATGTTGTATTTAATAAAATGAATTACATTTTGCAGGTATATGCTAGACCCGAATGGCAGATGTATGAAGACACCACACTAAAAAACGTAGCCATTTTCTTGCTGGAGTGCTTAAAAGCAAAAAAACACATCAACCCCTACCCTTTGCATGACGTACCGTGGGGTCCTGCACAGTCTTTCTATGACTTCAAAATGAAGTTGATTAACCAGGTAGGACCTGTCATAGTAACGTGGGGTGGAAAGAGGAAACTGACTCTTGAAACAGCGACAGTCATGCTCATCACACAACAAGTAAGCGTCCCTTTCTATGTCCACTTTTGGTTCTTTAAAATTGGTAATTATTTTAACTTCTAACTGGTGAAATAGCACCGCTTTCCAGAAGTTAATCAATCTAAGTGCATTTTAAGTATCTTTCCATTTTAAATAGAGTTAAATCGAACTACTGTCAAGTATAATGTACAAAATCAGCGCTTTCACTTCATGAGCCTCACCTATGTATCACTCCTATTTTCGTATTGTACCGAACCATTTATCTAATTAGATGATGCCTTTTTATGCTATAATTAAAAGATAGTAAAGAAGGGGGTCATTTTATTAGATGAGCGACCCAAATATTAAGTTTGCGCCGTGGCATGAACGTATTGAAAATGGAATCTGCAGCTTTTCTTGCATTAACTTATTGTTCATTTTGATACGCTTTAGGCATAATGGCAGAACAGCAGCTTCAGAGATGAAATAACCACAGATGCGAGAGCAAATTCCTTGGAAGGTTAGCGGTTTTTAAGAAGTGATATATCCACTCTTCATCAGTGAGATATGCTCACGTTTTTACAAATAGTCCGAAATATTTAAAACCCACCCGTCGCTACGCCATTGGTATATGGGCCTGATGAACGTTAAATGTATCGACAGCCAAAACATCCGACAGTTGGTGTGGACGACTGGAGAAGGGATGTAATATCCTTTGACAACGAATCAGACGAAAATCTTACCCTACTCCTAGTGTTTTAGTGAAGGACAAGAGATATAGGAGGGTTAACAGCTGTTACAACAGAATGATAGATTACGGCAGATCCCCAGAAGTTGATGACGATGAATTAGGGAGGAAATGATGTCTTTTTAGAATTTCCTTGCAGTGAATAACGAAAAATGTTTATCAAAATTTATTTAATTTTTTAAAAGATGTAAATAAAGAATGTATAGAAAATATTACGTATGGCATTGACCAAACGCGATAAATTCTAAAAGGTTGGAAATGAATTCGTTTAATGATTACAGCAGAGAAGCTGAAGGCAGTCGGAACTTTCACCATCTTCCTAGTAGTTCAGCCATAGCTGTATGAAAAATATAGAAAGAAAGAAAAATCTCATCTCGCCTCACCAATCCGCTCTTAAATCTTCCAGCTTTTTGATATCAATTCATTCTGTCATATACTTGATATCTTAATCGTTTCAGCTCTTTGACGCCAATAACAAGGAGATGGATACCAGAGGAATCATCAGCCGCGAGGACTCCGATATCCGTATCACCTTTACCATCACTCCCCCAAGAACAGGCTACTTCAAACTCCTCATCTTCGGGATTCCAAAGCCCAAACTCAAAGGCAAGTGGCGATTGCCGCTCCTGGCCTCCTTCCTGATCGACTGCAAGCTCACCAAGAACCCTGGGGATGACGATCCTTACAATTCCAACACCAAGAAAGATACAAAGAAGAAAAGAATGCGGGTGCCCACAGTCAGGTGAAGAGGACCTGGCTGCAAAAAAGGGCTCCTGGACATGATGGCCTCTTGCAGTGTTGAGTGCTTGGATCGCGCCTCAGGTTATTCATTGTTGTTTGGTTCATTTGCATTATCTATTTCGTTGTTTTCAGTTTGTGACATTTGGGAATGGGAAACTGCTTTATTGTCATATAGTAATTAATTAGCTGATGATTAATTTAGAACGCCTTGATTTTAAAATTAATTTGTTCAATAATCAGCCAAATTTTTGCATGAAAGGTTTGATTGAAATTCAATTGTATTGCTCAAATTAAATTCTGTGACCTAAAATTTCTTTGAATTTTAATTAGATAACATGATCTATATGGAACATTTATTGCTATTTCAATGCAAAGAACATATAGGATTTGTCGTTTTAATTAATTGCTAATTGGACTTAAATACTAAATAATTTGTAATTGTATACATCATTCTGTGCCATGGGATTAAAGGTGAAAAATGTTACTGTAATGCCACCAAAATGGAGAAATCGTATCACTAAAAAATGTTGTCATATACAAGATGGTGCCATTAAAAATTGAAAATTATAAGTCATCAAAACATATCAATGATGTTAAGTCCAATTTCATGAAAAAATTACTATCCTTAAAGGTAATATAAAATGACGTCGATAAAAGATTGAAAACCATGGCAACTTCAAAAGGCCCAATAATGTCCATCCAATTTTAATTACAAATTGGTCTCAAGAACTTGTTATGTATAGTGTCATCATTAAAATCGTAATGTCATTATTAAAAAAAACGTTAGTGATGCCTTCCAATTCTGATATACTAACTCAAAAAACTCAATGATATTTGCCCAGTTTTGATTTAAAGACATCATGCATCATCAAAAGGATCAATGGTATCCCCTCATTCTTAATTTTTAGGCTAAATATTTCACCACTGAAAATTTCTCCCTAAATAAATTACAAAATCAATGTTAGCGTCTTAACATTGCATGTGTGATGCTAAAAACACAAGGAAAAATATTTAATCAATAAAGCTTTTGCAGTGATCTTTGATCATTGAAATTATCTAAATTTGAGTTTAATCTCAAGCTACAGGATCAAACATTAGAAATATATAAATATATTTAAAAATAATTTTTTGAAATTAAAGAGAAAATACTATTTTATAGTTGATAATTAATTCATAAAATTGATGAGGATATCCTTTTAAGTATAACCAAAAATAATTGGGTGAAAAAAAAATACTGAAAATTTATCTAAATACTCGCCTTAGTATGTATGTATTTCATAATGTATGAATGCATTTCATAGAGGACAAAATTGAAATATGTGCACTTTAAGAGCAATGGTTTCACCCAATTACCAAAAGAAATGGATCAATCTAAGTGCTGTGACTATCACATGAGGATCATAACTACAATTCTCATAAGAAACTGAAGATGTGATATTAATCCCTTTTGCCCCAGCAAAGGGCTTTATAAATTTGACCCAAGTCGTATTAGTATTAAGTGAATCCATTATATTTAAATTTATTTCAAATCTGAAGGAATTAATGCAACATATGAAACATTTTTTGAAGAATGATTTGAAAAAATAATTGTTATGATGTGAAAAGACATGTTAACAGATATTATATTTGTATATATGAGCTTAAATAATTCCAGATAAAAAAAAATCATAATATTTCTTTCTACCATATTTTTAAATGAAAATTTCTCTTTCATTCATGGACATTTTTAAATTATTAACATACTTTCATTGGGTTAAAATTTAAAAATTATCACATAAGAATATAATTTATATAACCTGCACCCTAATTTTATCTTAATCACTTCTCTTATATAATACTATACAAAAAATTGAATGTGCATGATTTCGATTTTATTGAAAAGAACTCTGAAAAATATTATTATTACTAATCAATTAAGTTATCGGTCAAAAGAAGGCCTTTTTATTTTTGTTGATCTCAAACTGCATATACAATTCAAAAGTATTGTTTGATAAATAAATTCTTTCGTGAAAAAACAAATCATCTACTAGCTTAAACACACATATAATTTAAAGAGGACTTTCGGCATTAAAACAATTCAAATTCCAGCAAAGTCTTCACATTTGGCATCGAATTATTTTTGAATTATCAGATGAAATGTTAACAGAATCCAGGATTTTATTCACTTGTTTCAAAAATGAAAAAATATTGATCTAGTTTTTAATTATACTAATTATTAATGAATTGAAATATAAACAAATCCCATTCAATGGGCTTTAAGGCATTAAAAAAACTTAAATTAATTCATACAGTATGAAACAAAGAACGATTACAGAAAGGTTTATTTCAAAAATTTTAAACTTTGGTAATAGAAATATAACTTTATGAAAGTTATTTCGATTAAAAGAATAAAGCTGTATGTAATAAATGTTATTATCTTTTACATGATCACTAAAAATAAATTTTAAAGAAATTGAATATCTGTAAATACTTATAAAATATAAAAAATATTTATTTTTTCATTCCAAAATAATTCTAAATTAATTATGATGCAATTTTGAATATACATAACAAATACAGATTGTTAATCAATTAGTTTTAACAAAAATTGATACGAATTAGCAAAAACTTAAAAAGAAATTTATTTGTACAGTGGCTTTTCAAATTCTAAAGCATTAAAAAAAATATTTTTAAATAATCATTAAAATTTATTACTTACATTTCCCTTTTCTTCTCTAAAAAATAATACATTTAGTGAAGTCTGACCATATCATTCTTTGTTGTGCAGATAATAAAATACAATTTATTGATTTGTCATTGTTTATGTATAATGAAATCCCTTAACTGTTGTTAAAAATATGTTTCCAGCAGGTAAAAAACGAGCCATTTTAATGAATTAATTTAAATTTCTTTATTATTATTATTATCTAATATCTAAAATCGATGTTGCAAATAGTCAAATAGCTGTGTACTATATTTTCTTCATGTAGATACATTTGAAATATTTTTTAATTTAATTAAAATTCAAAAGTAAATACTCAATATAGTTTTCAGGAAAGGTAATTAGAAACCCAATGGGAAATTCTACAGCTGATGCATGCTGAAATTTTAAGATAGCATTTTGAGTAAGTTTGTGCATTTGAACTTTTAAGAAAGTTGTTTATTATTCTCAAATGATACATTTGAATTGTGAACATGATGAATTACCTACATATGGTTTTATCACCCTCCCTTCTTTAGTTGTATGTTTTACAAAGGATTGTGAATTGAAGGCCAAGGAGTAAGAATGCCCAAATTAACACCAATAAACGCGAAAAGACGCGTAATATGTAGAATTCTAGGTAAGTGTAGTAGTATGCAAACTTGTAACAGATTAACTATTGCAAATTTTTAAAGGAAAGAAAAACGATCATCAATTTAAAGAAGTCTGGATGGTTATTTTGACAGAGTTGAAAGCACAATTACTGAATAAAAATTTAAATTGTTAAATGCAGCATTATAAAAAAAATGCCCAAAGTGATATGAAAATGAAAAAAATTATTTTTAATATTTGATTTGGAAATAATGACATTCTTAATTATGAATATAATTGATAAGTGAAATTATTATTTTATAACATTGTTGACTTTCAACTTTTCATAAAGATACTTAAAACATATTTTTCTTACATGATTTGCCCTTGTTATATAGATTTAAAACATTAATTGAAAAATAGAAATTTATATCATAGAGTCAAAGCTGATTTAAAATGTTAAGTTAATAATTGAATAACTGTTTTTAAAACACAAATTATTGATTTATTTAGAATGCAACAAGGCTCGTAATTATTTTCATGAAAGTATTTCATTAATTTGAGCAAGCAAGAATCATTTGTTCAAGAAAGAACATTTAAAATATGCTAATTAACTTTTGGTAATAAAATCTGTTACAATTTTGCCATAGAAGGAATAGTTAAGAATAGATAGTTAACCTGTTATCTTAATGTGCTTTCACTTTAAAAATATTGTAAAATAAGTTTTTAATAGACTAAAGAAATTTCATGTTAGGTAAATAAAAGCAAAGAATAAATTTTTCTCATGTAAAGTAATCGTTAGTCTGCTCATTTTCGTCTATCCGTCCATTTATATATTCACATCTAAATTTTTTTTGCTTGTATATAACAGAATGGATTATCTTAAAGCATGTAAATATTGGTGCACAGTGTCTTTCGATTCTTTTGTATTATGGAAAATTCAAACAATGCTGTATGATCAAAAATTTCCTCACCTTTATAAATAGGATAATTCCTGATTTTAAAAATATATATCTGATATATATTTAAAAAATGAAAATATGCATTTCAAATCTTCAAATGATTTCAAAATTCTCCCTTTATTTTTTAAAAATCAGCAATCAGAAGTATTCCAGATTCAATATGCATTCGAACTTTACTTGTTAGTATTTAGTAGGGTTCAACAGTTTTTCAGCCTCACTTTTAAAAAACCAGTTTTTTAATGTAAATCTGTAACATTTGAAAACCAGTTTTCAGGAATGTCTGGATATTCCTCTTTTTATTCTTGTACTTAAAGAAGAATTTTAGTGATTGAGACCAATTTGTCTAGCAGCTGAAGGCTTAGGTCAATGAGATGCAAATATTGGAATTTCTGTTAAATGGACTAAAAAAATTTAAACACTGAAATAAGTTTGAAATTATTACATGCTTTAGAAGAATGAATTCAAGAAAGAGGACAAGCAGAATTAGTAATTATTTTGCTGTATTTGCAAAACCTTTCTAGCTCAGGGAAGAAATCTAGTATATTTTCTTTGGCCTCAAAAACAGAAATTAAGTTATCTGGAAATATACTGTGTAGAATATTTCCAAATTCGTATGTGGGAATTGACTCTGATGAAGAGCTAATCAAAGAAACTACTCATCAGAATAATTATTATTTAAAAGAAGCCTTGAAAAAATCAATTCATATTTTTTGAAGACCCAAAAGAAAATCTTACAAATCCAAAGACACTGAAAGCTGAATTTTCACTAAGGCAATGAATAAAAGAAACTTAGATTTGCTATTTGATGCGATGAAACTATAAAACCAAGCTCAGTAGCTAGTAAGGGAGTATTTTCGATTTCGGCAATACTGTGTCCAAAATAAGAAAAAGACATGGCTACCATTTAATGGATATTTTATATATTTTTAAATCCTATTTTCGTGGAGATGTTAAAATTAGTGAAAATAATATAAATATTATTTTTGTTTCAGTTCTCATTATTTTATGCAAGTATTAGTGTATGTAATCCTTAAATTGATTTTTTTATATAGTTTGACTTTAATATTTATTTAGCTTTTTGTTATTTTATATAAATTAAATATTTTTCTCTTCTTTTTGACAAAAATTCAAAAACCAGCTAAAACTTGTTTTTTTAGAAATATTGAATTCGAAAACCAGTTTCTCAAAAAGTCAGTTTTTTTATAAATCATAGTATTTAGCGTAGGTCCTTAATAACTGCATAGCAAAATTTCACGCAACAATTTATATAGAAGTCTCGAGTATTTTGTATTAAGTTTTGATCCACAGAAGATCCATCACATTTATGATCATGAGACATACAAAATCTACTGAAAATACTAAATATTGTTTCATTGCAGTTGTATAAAGCTGTAGAGAGGAGAATGCCAGGGATCTGATCATAGTTTGAAATGAAAGATCCATCTAAATTGCTTCTTTGTTTCAAAATAGGATAATTATTCCATCAATAGCATGTTTGGTGTTATAATTTGATTTTGAATTCATTGACAGAGGCAACAGAAAAATGCCCCTTAGATATAAAATAAAAATTCAAAGCACACTAGTCAGAAAAATGAGGAAGACAATAGTGGAGAGTCAAATTCTCAGCTCTTAATCAGATATTTAAAAAATTTTATTTTAGAACTTTCTTGTACAGAGGGTTGTGCTTGCTTCACTTTATTGGGAATAAAATCATTACCATCGACTTATATTTTCTGGAATCTGTTTTATATTTCTACATAAGAATATTCAATGGCAAAATTCTTCAGTATACGTATATTATTGGGTTGTTCGGAAAGTCATTTCGTATTTTTGTGTCAAAATGAAAAGAAATTTTCGTTTAATGAATAAATTATTTATTAAATTATAAAATTGCCATTCTGGTCTAATACCTTTTGCCATATTTTTGGTAGTAACATGATTACACGCTCATAAAAGTTTTGGTCTTTGCTGTAAAAAAAAACTGATCGAGGTGGTTTTTGGCCTCCTCATTTGAAGGAAAAATTTTGCAAATCAGTTCTGGTACTGATGTACTGTTAACACATCTTCTCCACACATATTGGCTAATTTATTTCTGGCTTGAACAGCATTTTTACCTTTTATAGCAAAAAAGAAAAAAATGACGAAAATGCTGTTTATTGCTCTCCATATTTAAAAGGGCACCATCCAAAAACTACTGCGAAGAATCAGCTGCACTTTTTCACACTCAAGCCTTGCTATATCAGCTCTTAAAACATAAAATGATTTTGCGGTTTAAGTATGAAATTGGGTGCGAAAAATACAATTAAATCCTTTGTCAGGAAAAAACGAAATTACTTTCCGAACAACCTAATACATACATACACATATTTATATATATAACGCTGAATTTCATTAAGTTATTCTGATACATTCAGGAAAAATTTGGGGCAAAGAAAGGTAACTTAATATAGTACCTCTTCCCATTTATTTACAATTACAGATGACATTTGGAATTAATGAAGGCTTTCAATACATCCTGTATTATTGATATAGATTAAATTTTTCAATGGACTAAAATGATTATGTAAGACAAAATTTTTTGTTTCATAATGAAAATTATTTTTAAAGCTGAAATGTATGATCAGTTAAATATATCATTTTTTGTTTCTAATGTTTAAATATATATATATTATATGTAAAGCAAATATTCTGAATGTGAGAGAGAAAGTTAAAAGTAAAATCCTCCAAATTTCAGCATTTAAAAAAAAATAAAAAAATATGAATAAATTTTAAGGATGCAACAAAGTATGCATATTAACAAAACATTGATTTTTAATAAGTGTTCGACATTTCAAAGCTTACTTGTAGATTATTACAGCATTGTTTGTCTGTATATATTATTTGAAGCTGTTTTACAATTATTGAATATGTAAATAAGAACTTTGAATGAACTCTGCAAGCACAAAAATGTGCTTATGCCCTTATATATTCCGTCCAAACTGAATAATAAACATTTTGTTACACTAATACAGCATTTGTTTCTTTGAATACTAATTTGAATGCATGAAGTGTTAACATTGTTAAAACACAATTTTATACGGCAAATTATCAGACAATAAAAGTTTCAACGACAACGAAAATACTGACTTTTTTTTGTGTACAATTTGTTAGTAATGTATCAATATCTAAGAATACAGGTGTTATATTTAACATTTAAAATTTTTGGAATTAGATGGCCGTTACAAAGATTTCTTTACAAAGACATTTTTCATTTATCAACATCACTTTTAATCTCTCCTGGGAAATCATATTTAAAGGCATGGATACAGTCAAGCACAACACGAAAGAAGTTAAGAAAAGCCAGAAATTAATCATCCCTCATCTTATACACCATACTTTGATAGTAAAAATATGTTTACAGAGCCAATATTCTATTAAGATTCTCATGGGGATTTATTCACGTGTTAATCTCAAAGCAGAGAAACCGCAGGGATCTTTGTAAAAAGTTTTTTTATGTTAGCAACTTCTTTTATCAATCATTCGCAGCAGGGGAATTGTTGATGAAACATTTTTACAAAGCATTTCTTGAATTAATGTAGATAAAGAGGAATTGGATCAGGAAATAAGAGAATATTTTTGGAATGAAGTTACTATAGACTAAATTAAAATAAAACTTAAGAAATTAATTTGGATTTAAATTAGATGTTTATATATAATATATACATGCAGCTAACTTTTAAAAATAGTGATTTGATTAAAAACAGAATAAATGATTATTGGTATTTCAATAGCCATTATAAAAATGTATTTAAAGTGAAAAACTCCCATACTTATACATAGAGCAGGCATATCAACCGTCTACTATCTGTTGGTAAAAATTGGTTTTATTACTGCTTGTGTCATTTTAAAAAAATTAAGTATTGAAGCTTTTCATTAAAATTATTTAAATAATTGCTTAACTCTATTAAAATGTTTTTTGATTGCTTCGTTCATCTAGCTTGTACAAAGTTTCTGCAAATACATTAGACAGTTAATGGAACAATAAGCTTTGTGCTAGCAAATACAAACATACATAAAAGCTAAACTTCGATTGATATAATAAAGGGTCAGTACTTAAAATTTACTTTCTCCAGAACAATTTGTAAAATTAAATTATTTCCTCACAAATCTTTAGAGCATTAACAATATAGCATACATTTGAAGTGGAACTTCTGAAAAAATTCAATCATTTTTAGAATGCTTGTTACTAATATTACTTCAAATTTCTACAAATGCTCAATAATACACGTTTAATTTATTGATTGAGCTGAAAATTCCTCTCAGTAAGCTAGATGGCAAAGACAGATTCATTTACATCTAAGTTACTATCTGGTTACATTAGAAAGAGATAAAATTAAGGCTTGAAAATCACTTTTCAGCCCGAAACTTCTAAGATATAGCAGCTATAAAAAAACTTTAAATACAAAAGTAGTTCATCTTAACGAGGTGATAATTTGGCCAATTCATTTTTCTGTTGCCAATTTTAAGAAAGTTATAGCGAAATGAAAATATCCCCTTTTAGATAGGTGGGCCATTTACAAATTCATACAAGATTGTTACATTTCTAGCAATATATTGCAAGTCAGTAAAAATACAAATAAAATTATTCTAGTTATCCTGTGAACAAGATAACTAGGAAAAACATTTTATGTAAAGAGATTTTTGAATGAAGGGCAATTCTGAGTTCTAGAGACCATGATCAGTAAAGGATTTAAATATTCCTGAGAACTATTGTAAATAAGTAGTCTTTCTATAGGATTCTACCTAAAAAAATGAACCTATACACTATTCCTGCATAATATAAGCATTCAGAAGTAAGATGTAAGGGAATAAGTATTTAACAAACTTATTTTGCTGACCTTTAGTTTTTAATTTCTCAAATAAGAATAATTGTCATAAAAGATATAAAATATTTATTAAAACTAAATTTACAAAATGGGTGTTCAAAGACAGTACCACATGCTGATTTACCTAATTTCACAAGACAGACCTCGGGTCTCTAAGCAGTACAAAAGAGTATAAAAAATACAAAAATATACAAGTGCTGAGATGAAGAAAGAAATTTTTCTTGCATTCTCAATCTTCTTTTCTACACAAGCTTGAATATCAAGCATTGTTGATTATAGTTGGAAGAGAATTTTTATCAAAATCATCAAAATACGAGTGCTTCAATGCATCCAAGGCACTTATTCGCTTACCGGGATTGTAGATCAACATATCCTGGAAAAAGTTAAAATAATTTTATAAAGACTGAAATATTATTAGACCAATAAAAGAAGGTAATGAATTAGAATATTTTAGTAATAGTACAGTTAGTTATTATAACTTCAGTTCTAAGTCAATATTCATCCAAGACGTGATAACAACAGTTAGGAGTAATGCGCATAATCCATTAATCAAAGATAAAACATTAAAATAAAAAAACCACGTCTTTTGATTTTAGCACAGCAAAGTGAGACATGCAAGAAACAGAAAAATGCCCTCTTTCACTCATAAGAAGATACTTGATTACTCATTTTTATGATCTCTCATTAAAAATTAGCCTGTTGTACTATAACAATGCCAATAAGCAGTATGTCTATTTTAACTGTAACCAAATGATTAATTTTTAAACCACAGTGATAGAGATGCTTTTTTTAAATTAAGCTAAAAAATATTTGAAATTAAATTTTTCTAAACAATTTAAGATACTGTTGGTTTGTTAAAAAATTCATGATATTCCAACATTAAAAACACCCTATTTCTGCAAAGAAAACTCACCAAATTATGAAGGAGTGCGAATTTTGTTATTTTAGGCTTTTTGAGAATTGTGTTAAAATAAGCACCCGATATTAAATAGTAGATTTTGACGTTACAAAATGATTTAAGACTGAGACATTCAAAATTTAATGCCCCATTCAATTATAGTTGCAGAAATGTTGACTTTTTTTGTTTCTTTTTTCAAAATGTTAAAACAATAAGCATATTAATAAATATAATTAATGAAATTGGGAAAATGCATAAAAATTCAATGCCTTTAGCTTCAGAATTACTACAAACATAAAATATAACTGTTTAGAACAGGTTCTAAGCAGAACCAATATGCCTTTCACTAATGGTTTAGAAATCAGCTATTGAACCATGATTTAGTAAAGGTGCCAGTAGAGTAAAATTAAAAGCAAAACAAATTAATTCAATAAAAGTACAAATGACACAGTTACAAGACTAATAAAGAGCCAAGTCATTTTTTTAACATACAATTTATCTCCCCTCATGCAACTGATCAGTAACCATGGAAACATTGTAATGTCTTGACATGTTAAATAAAAACCACAAGGAAAATTAATAAATCAATTTAAGGCCATAAGACATACACTGATCACCAACCTAAATATGTAATCTGAATTGGTGAAAAGACACATTCCTGCTTTTCTGATAAAAATTTAGGTTCCCAAAGTCATATTTTAGATACCAATAATATGAAAATAATTTTCTAAATTTCAGTACAAGCCCCTTAGTTTTCTATATTTTGGTAATGAATTTGATTTTTTTTTGTTTTGATTTGTTTCACAAATCTAAAGAAATCTGATATTTGCAATAATTTCAGCAACTCAATATATTTACATATCACTTTAAGTTAACAAATAATCTTTTACACTGCATTCTTTCCGAACACGGATAATCTGATTTGCAGCCATAAACATCTTGATCAAAAAGAATCAATGATAAAACAAATAAGTTAAAAACAGTAACTTATGATCAATGTTGAAAACATCAAAAAATGTATTTTAAATATTTTTCTGAAGGGTAAATACGATTTTTTTAAAGCAGTGAAAGTAACTATACTTTTATCATTTCAATATTATTTTAAACCATCCACTATTTTTTAGTGCTGACAGAATTTCAGTTAATTTTTTTGGTCTCCCATTTTATTTTATTTATTTTGTATAATTTAAAAATAAGCTGAAAATTAGAAATCCAAGGAAAAGTTAGAGCTAGCTTAAGCATATTGCTGATTTTAATTAATTTAACTTAAACATAGCTCAACAGAAACCAGTTGACAAAGTATTCCATTTACTACACATCACTTTAATATGAAGATATGAATTTATTCATCTTTAAGGACATCTTGTTTCCTTAATAAAATAACATTAAAAAGAAAATCTTTCTTGCTGTTTACAGCAATAATTGAAAAAGAAAAATATATCGTTTAAGCATAAATATGCAAATGCTATTATAAATAAATGATTACTTACTGCTAGCAAACTATGGCCATCAGTTCCTAGTCTAGTAGAGAGCACAGCTAAGGAATTTTGTCTCCAGTTTGGGAATGTTGTTTTATAGTCTGGGAGTTCAGTCACTCCAGGCCAAATATCATCATTCGGTGTTCCTAAAGTCCTAAATAGAAATAAAATGTTATGGACATATGAGAATATACACACAGGGTGGAAAACACATCTTTAAGCTATAAATTTAATACATGTAATTAAAAAAAAGGATTTGTAACAATTTTAAAATGTGATCTATGAAAGTATAAATTTCAAAAATTAAGACTTTAATCTAGCTTGGGTAGATACAGAATTTGCAACTTGAAAAGTTAAGTTTCTAGAATTGAATATATTTCTGCACAACAGAATTAAAATTTAAAAAAAAATCATCAACCCAAATTTTAAGATCTCAGATTACTTCAAAATGTCCAGTATATTTCTTAGGAAAGAAATAAAAAGAAAGAACTTTTGATAAATGGTAATAATGTAACTTACAAAAAAGAACCAATAAATAAGCTACATGCAATAAAAAATTTGACAGAAAATTATATGCTGAAATTCAGCTGTTTCTTATTAGACCTTGTAATTGACGTATTGCAATGGCAAATATGTCACCCAAAAAATGTGTATTTTGTTACAAAAACATATGTATACATACCGCAGTAACCAGACCTGAATGCAATGGCAGTTTGCCCATTGGAACTGTAGCACAATCCCCATTACCCAAAAAACAAATTTTATATAATATTTATTGGTCTTGTTTTCCTCACTAATAATTCAAATTCTTTATTAATTGCAGATTAAACAATTCATTACACATTTGCACATCACAGTTAAAGCGAGAAAACCTTTTTTAAATTTCCACAGTACTTTAGCATACCAAAATATCTTAAGCTACTAGACTTCGAAAACAAAAACATATTTGCATCATGTTGCAGCTTGCATAAACTATGGAGTAAAGATGTTTTAATCGGTTAAGCATGTTTGATATATATATGCATCGATCAAGGAATTATCATTGGTATGAATAAATTTCAGCCCCTGAAGAATACCTTTTGCAACATTATTGAACTTTGAATTGACAAATTACCACTGCCTGTATAGAGTTTTTATACATTCCATTTCAATCATTAAGTAAAAAATGCGTAAACATTGTTTAATTTAAATTTTTATTCACTTAAATGTTATGAGATGTTAATTTTTTCCGACTCAAACCAAACAAGACACTTGACACTTAAAAATTAGTATAAATGAATTTTTTTTCAACAAAATAGAAAATATTAGATAAATAATTATTTGCATTTCATACCTGAATATTCTGTAGAGTTGATCGATTTCTGAATCTCCACGGAACAAAGGTGCTTTATTCGCCATTTCAGCAAATATACAACCAATACTCCAAATGTCAATTGGTGTAGAATATCTTGGTGAGCCAAGAAGCACTTCTGGTGCTCTGTACCATAAAGTGACAACTTCATGAGTGTAAACACGCACTGGCACTCCAAAGGCTCGGGCAAGACCAAAATCTGCAATTTTAATTGCTCCTTGTTGATCAATCAAGAGATTTTGAGGTTTTAAGTCCCTGTGTATGATTCTTCGGCGATGACAATACAAGATGCCGTCCAATATCTGATAAAGATAGCTCTGAAAGAATGCAGGAAAAAATGCTACAGAAATTCAGCAAATCAATGGAAAAATTCTTAAAAATATGAAAACTTCTAAAGATTAATTCACACTTAACAGTATTTGAGTTCATTATACTCATGCATATTAATTTTTTTTTTCTACCTTAGAAAAAGTTCCCCAATTGCAAATAAAAAGAAATGAAATATGAAACAATATTTGGAAAAAAAAAAAAAAAAAAAAAAAAAAAAGGAGATGTTTAATTTATCATAGCTTCAAATTTATTGCTATCATAGTGATATTATTAAATTTGTCTCTGATAGATAATGCCTATTGCTGGCAATTTGAGAAATTCAGAAATCCAAATTTCTCAGACTTTCTCTTAACAAGAAAGCTGGTAATCATTTGCTTATACAAAAGCAAAGTCAGCTGTAGTTCATACATACCACAATTCCTTAAATTCAAACTTATTAAATTATTTCAACTTATAATTTTTTATTGGAAGAAAAAATATTCACCTTTATTTTTGTCAGGATCTCAAATTTAGTAAATTAAAAATTATAATTCAATGCAATATTTTCATTTTATGGTAAAAATGAATTAATTAGCTATGATAAAAACTGTTATGTTACAGCATAATGAAATAATTAAGTGGCATATTAAAATTTACTTAAATGTACTGATAAATAAAAGCAATAAGAAATCAAAACTACATCAATGTTACTAAGACATGGAGACTAGAGTAAACACAATAAGAATGAATATCTTCAGTGATAATATTACAATTATTGACAAAGATAATATGGTCACTAAATAAATTATTATGAAAAATTTATTCATATTTTTTAATTAATGAATTCATACCATTACATGTACTACAAATATCATTTTGTAATGAACTTGCAATTACATATATTACTTTAAAAAGTAAGGGGGGAAAATTTTGATGGCTAAAAATGCATCCTTGTGTAAAAAAAGTTATGAAACAAGCATTAAAAATAATTAATATAAAGTAACATAACCAAATTTTTTTTTAGAAAACTGTAGGAATAAGGTATGTTAAAATGATTTAAATGGCTTCATATGAAATGTAACAACTTATATCTTTCTAAGTTTCAGAGATCCAAGATTCACTCCAATCCAAGAGCACAATTTTTAAGAGAAAAACTTGATCTTGTGTCACATAAATTTTATTAGAGAATGAAAAATAATCACCTTAACAAGTGGTCTTTCCATAAATTGCCCATCAGGTATGCTATCAAGATACTTCTTTAAATCCATAGACAAAAACTCAAACACAAGATATAATCTGCTTTCCTGCATCACTACTTCTAGAAGTCTAGAATCAAAAATTACTCTGCTCACAACTTTTGTTAAAAAAATATAAAAAGTGCTATAAAAGGAAATTATTTCATTCACTAGAGTTACTCTAGTCTTTATTTTAAAAAAAACTTTATCAAAACTAATCAAAATACAAGTTTACAGAAAAAGAAAAATAGTAAAGCTGTACAAAATAAATAATAAACATTGGGATTAAAAAAATGCATTGTGTCAGAAAAATCAAGCAACTTGTCATTTGGCACATACTATTAGCATGTTGAAGCCACCATAATATACGAAATTAATCTTGAATGTTTACCCAACAATATTAGGATGTTTCAGTTCCTTTAACGAAGATATTTCTCTTAGAGCAGTTGAAGGAACTCCTTCATCTTCATTTTCTATTCTTATTTTCTTCAGTGCAACAATCCGACCAGTCTTTTTGTGTTTCCCTTTATAAACAACTCCATATGTACCTAAGTAAATATAAAAACATATTTTTATTCTTAAATTGCAAAAATAAATAAATTATCTTAAATATTTATACTTACAGATTTTTTTAAAAGGTTTCTGGAGCAAAAATATATTTTACAATAAAAAAAGGAAATAACAATATTACATTAAATGAGCATCGATTTTGGAATACATATATTCTTTTATGCAATCCACTAATTTATTCAGCACTTTTCAAAAACATTTTTAATCATATTTCATATAGACAATGCAAAGTATCAAAAACCTTTCTGTCAAAAACACTGATCGAAAGGAATTATGTCAATGTTCCACAACATAAATAATTTTCTTTCAGTTCAGACAATCACCATGTTTTAAAAATAATTATATAATTCAATGAATAAATGAAAAACAGAATTGATTGAAAGGATTTAAACTAATTAGTTGACATTAAATTTGTCATAGGCTCTAACTGTTGTTAATCTTCTAAATAGCCGATTACTTTAATACAACTGTTAGAAAGGAGCTTTGAATTTTTAAAAAATATATAATTAAATAAGAAGATATATATAATATACAGAAAGGTTTTTACTTAAGGCAGTAAATCTATCCCTGTAATGACAGAAACTGTAATAATTGGATTTTTTTAATTGAAAGTTCAGAGTAACTCTTAAAATATATAAAGGTAATGACTCCTTCACCATAATATTTGTTTTCTAGTTATGTCAAGTGATTAAACATTTTAAAATCTGAATATCTCGTATACATGATTACTTAACAAGTTAAATTTTCATTAATGTATTATTCATCTTATTCTGTCTTTAATATACATACATTTTTTTCAAAACATACAAAAATTCCAATTTTTTAAAATCTTTTTTCACAGTACTTCAAAACAATATACTCTTAAAAGATATATTAATGTTATTTAAGTTCAAATGAATTTTAAAATTAGAATGCTAACACTATAGTATTTGCTGCCAAAGAATTAATGTTTTTTAATTATTAAGATATATTGAAATGAAATTTATCTAAAGAAAGAAAAAAGAATTAATATGTAAGAAAAAGTAAACTACAAAACATGGATGCAGCTACAAACTCTTCAACTTTTTTCATATAGGTAGTAAAAAGCTGCATGATGGAGAGGGGGAAGTATATTTTTGTTCTGCAATAACTCTCTACATCAGAAAACACATAGGATTTCACATCCCTATTAAACTCCACATTCTAAATGTTTCATTTTACTCCCCTGACCTTGCAAAACTTAATTTCAATAATTTGGAAGGGGAAAAAAAAGGAAGAAAATGAAATGGAAAAAATGAAGAGAAATATGTTTTATCATCAAAAACTCATAATCTAAAAGATAAACAGCAACTCTTATAAAATAGTAAATAATTAACAAAGTCAACACAAATAGTATGTTTTAAGATTTTAAATTTATAATCTCTCTTCTTTCATATGTGTAGATATGTTATAATGTGAAACAAATGTCTCGGAACATGTATCATTTCAAGATATTTTGGGATGGAGAGTAAAAGAATCATCAAGAAAGTTTTTATAGAATATATAAAAAAGAATTATACCCTAACTGAGCATTTTATGTATGGCAGGAAAACAAACCATTTTTTAAAATAAAATAAAATCAACTAATCAATTTTATCTCTTCAATATTATCTAAGAGCATGAATGTATCAAGTTCAACTATCTGAATTCAAATTTCATTTTAATTTCCATGAATGTACTTGCATGGTTATTTTTCTGTCTTGTTGTAGCAATAGTATAGCTGTCTGGTCATGAATTAAATAAAGAGCTTTAAAAAAACCACTAAAAGAACCAAGAGGTGTGTGTGTTCAAAGAAGAATACAGTTATTTATCTATATAGTAAATGTGCATACAATTTGAGCTTGCTTTGACTATATAATTTTAAAAAAATACCAAAAATGAATATAACATGAAAAAAAAATTCTTACTTTAAAATTTATATAATGTTATAGAAATATAGAGGGGTTAGAGGGAAAAACAGTATTTTTTTACTTTTCAACTGAATGAGGAATTATTTCAATAATTTTTATTTCATTATTCACATTTTAATGTATTACAAAAGATTTTCAGATTAGATTGATATAATAGATTTATATACTATTACATGTAAATGCTGTGTATTTAATTTCTATTTAGCAAGGCTTGTTTTCTTCTTTTTTTTTTTTAAGCCTTGAATTATAACTAACTAACTGAATGTAAACTAGGGTAATCTCTAGTACAAAGTTGAGTAGATTATTTACAAAACCACTTCATATAACAGCAATAAATATGACAAATGTGAAGTAGTTTTATTGCACTCTACAGCTAATGTATCCATGGGGAGGGGAGAAACTATTAAATGTAGAATCAAATTAAAAGAAAACCTTAGTAAGACTGTTTTTCTGTTTACTTATATTTAAGATGATCGATCTGATTACTGAAATGATAATTAAGCATTGTGCATAAGAGAGATTTTGTTTGATAAACTTTATCAATGGTCTTTCCACTTTAATTTATTGAAAAAACTTTTACACCTATTTTTTTCCCCTTCTTTTGAAAAAAAAAAAAAAATTGAAAGCATAATTTATGAAATTATAACTATTAACTATAACTATTGTATGCAATTATAACTATTGGCAATCAATATAAGTAATTTTTACTTGCAAATAATTGTAATTTCTGCATATAAAATGCATACACATTATACTGCATAAATATTTAGTACTCAAAGTGATTTTTTTTAAACCTGTATAATAAACCAAACTTTCTCTTAATCAATGAGCAATATTGATAGAATACCACATAAAAAATATAAACAATTAACAGTTTTTGCAATGCCAAAAGTTCTAATAATTTTGTTTTTAGTTACTATAAAACCTGTACACTTTATGAATTTTATGATTTGCTTTTAACAAATATTTAAGCTTAAAAACTTTGTTTAGATTTAAAAAAACAAGCTCTTAGGTTACATATATATACACCTTAATATAATTCTTAACATAAATACTTACCCTCTCCAATTTTTTCAACTTTTATATAATCTTCCATGTTGTGATCTGTTAATAGAAATAAGAATTTTAAAAATAAATTTATAAATAAGGAATATTGAAATAAACTGGAAAATCAACATTATAAGATAACATACAAAAAAGTAACCGTTCATAACGGAGATTTATGGAAAATGATTAAAAACTGCATTACATTTTTACCAGTAGCAAAAGAAATAAAGCATTTTGGAAAATTAAAATTTAAGAAAAGTATGTTTTGCATAAGAAGCAAAAACCACGTGCGTAATGATTAAACAATAATCGATGAAACAAAACATGCCATATCCAAATTTCAAATTAAAATCTGATTTGAAGGTCAGTATATTTGAGACAAAGAGAAAAATAATTACTAATAAAAGTCGTTTTATTTAATTTTTAGTACTTACACAAAAAGGATGTTAATGCTCTAATCAATTATAAACAAATCGAAGAGATGGCTTATCTCTACGAAAAACAAATGTTACCGGTAAAAAAAATTACATACAACCAAATTCAACGTTCAAAAACGGAGCGCGCTCATTTTGATTTTGACTTGCAATAAGCGGTTACAGTTAATGATTTATTTATATATATTTCTTTTATTATTATTTTTCCAGCTTCACAACTAACAGATAATCTTAGTAAAATATAAATTCAATCTAAAAATCATATTAATACACGTATTGTTATACATTTTAATCATGTTACATTTAAAACTTATTGCAAATAGTGATAAGCAATAATTTAAACCACACATTAAAATATCGTATAAAAAGGATCCGAAGAAGCTAGTGCTCCAAAAAGCGTATAAAATTAATATGAAGAAAAAATCAATTAAATTCTAAAATAGATTATAATAAACTCCTATATACATCGCACTACTTCAAATACAATATCATACTCAAGAAAGCGTTAATGTAGGCTCCGGGATTATCCAGACGAAACTGAACCAGATCTTTCAAGGATGATTGAAGAAAAAGTTTATTTCTTAAGGCCTTATCACACGGTCAAATATATCGTCACTTTCTCTGACGAAAGTGACGTCACTTGAGCATTTGCTGTCTGGTAAACCTAGAAAAGCAGGTGAATAAGTTGGCGTATTTATCGCTCTTTATTCATTACTTCCATTAAGTGAATGTTTGCAGTTTTTTATTTCATAACTCGTGGATGCTCCGGGCAAAATGGATATCAATGAGCCTGCATTATTATGCATCATCCTGGGAACAGTGTAAAGAGAAATCCCAAACAAGATTGTGGTCGTGGAAGTGGCTGCTTAGACGCATACAGGAAGGCTGCTTGGAAAATTTAATGAGAGAATTAGCTTTGGAGGTAAGCAAAAAATTAGCTAGCATTTTTTAAGTAAAATGTTTCGTAACAAAATGATGCAGATATAAAGAATTTCTATTATTATCTTTGCTTAGGAAAAGCATTATCCTTGCTTATTTGAGTAATTTTTGAATTTATTTATATGCAATACTTAAGATATACATTCCAGATTTGTCTATTGGTTATTTACTTTTAAGGAATTTAAATTATTAATTATTAATACAATTTGTATCAATGAGCAGAGTTGACATTTTTGAATGTTCCAAACATTCAGTCATTAAGAATAATGTTACATTTAATAAATCTGTGTATGGATAGTTATCTTAAAGTTGTTCATTTTAAAAAATATGAGTTGTATTTTTCAATTTAGGATGCTGAAGGTTATAGAAGATGGTTGAGAATGGACACAGCATCATTTGAGTATCTTCTGTCAATGGTATCTCCCTATATTTGTGGATGTATTTTATCTATATTTTTTGTAATGTGCAAATAAAAATTATTAAGATGTGATTTTGCTTCCTTGTTTTTTAATGATTACTACAAATTAAAATGAATTAATTGATATATAAATTGTATAGATTTTGAAAATGGCATCTATCCTTTTTATATAATTTGAAATAGTTATAATTTATTCTATATATACAAATTGAAAAAACTTCAGTCACAATATTAATAATAATTACACAAGAAAAGTATAATAATTTTATTAGTAAGCTTTAAATTGTTGACTTATTTCAGAGTAATAATTATTTAAAAGAAACTATATTCGTAAAATTCAACATTTAAATAATATATACAAGAAAACATCTAATTTTTCATAAAACTCTGCCATGGCCATTTGTCTAAATGATATAGAAAAGAATAAAACAGTATTAAACTAATTTTAAAACAATCATTACATTGAAAACACTAACTAAAGTTTTATATAAAAAGTAAAATTCAATTACTGTGAAAATTTGGAGAATGCTCTTTTGGAACTTGCAGCTAAATTATTAAGTTTGTGTAATGAAATTCCATTGCATTTAGAAATTGCTACTTCTGTTGACATTTATTTTCAGCTAAAAAGTTATTGAATTAATTGTAAGTTATGCTTCAAATTTAATCTTTAGAGTTCTTAATATAATGAATATGAAATGGATTGTGAAATGAGACAAGTTGTACATTTATCAAATTTAAAAATGAGTTTCCTTTGAGTGTCTTTTTCATTTCATATAATGTCATTTATTGTCCCATTCAACTGGTTGTAATGGTAATTAAAAATTCCATTACTTTTCTTTTGCTATGTTAAATATTTTTGTTGTTAATCTTTAACAAGCAAAAACATTTTATATTGTATTTGTGTTAGGATTAATTAATTGAATTTATAAAATACTATCTTATTGACATTAAATTTAAAACAAAAGCATATTGAAAAAATTTGGTGTGTGTTTCCTTAATTAAGCTTAACAGGGTGCATTGCATCATGCAAAGTTCTAAAATTTGAACATTTTTAAGTGCCTTAAAAGTGTTTATTATTTAGAAAAGTATAATATAAAATATATATCTATTAAGGATGCATGATCCCAAATTAAATGGTTATTTGCTAATTTAAAAGAAAAAAGAAGCCTAAATTTTATTGTTAATCATATGAAAGGTGATTTAATTTTTTTATACTATATG
The DNA here is from genome assembly GCA_026543055.1 of Argiope trifasciata. Lineage (NCBI taxonomy): Eukaryota > Metazoa > Arthropoda > Arachnida > Araneae > Araneidae > Argiope > Argiope trifasciata. The sequence continues at coordinate 5,641,368 of JAPMOQ010001131.1, read as the reverse complement.
ATCATCAGTTTAAGGTTAGAAAACAGAATTAATCCTTATTAACATTAACTAAATTTTAAAATTATGTAGAAGCAGTTAATGAGCTTTTTAAGAAATTACAATTATCCAAAGATTCGATATGATCAAATAAATTCACAAAAAGAAAACAATTCACAGCAATGATTTTTTATTCATGAATAAATATCAGGTTGGAGTTCTCCAAATTCCATAACAAGTTCGAATATTCTTCGTATGAACTGTTCCCCATACGCTGGTGCCAGTTTTTTTAAAGTGCAGACAACATATTGTCCCACAACATGGGAAACAGATTCTGAAGCTTCACTTTTTTTTTAATTCCGCCGACACCATTTTCAATACCTCTTCCCCCACATTAGTCTGGCGGAGTCTTTTGGGAGGAGGACCTTGATTAGAAGTTTCTGGCATTGCAGACCTTTTCACTTGTGTGCTTAAGGAAGCCTCTAGAATGCATTCCACATCCACACTCTCCGGCCGGAAGCTTTCCTCTTCCACAGAAATCTATAAAGAATAATATTTTCAATATGCATTGAAGTATTAATCAAAGAATACATTTAAGTAGGCATAAAAATGCCCGTACTAAGAATAAAAGTACTACCCAAATCCTTCAAGAGATTAGATACCAGACCCTTCTCTAATAATAATTGATTGAATGAATGGTATATAGTGAATTAATGATATGATCACTAATGATGTATTTAATAAAATTCAATTACATTAGGTGTTATTTAGTTATGCATTTTATTTCAATTCATCTCTTGACCAGCTTTTTTATCATTCAGTTTTAAAACTTAAAAGTAAATGATTAAGTCTAAATATACATATAAGTTATTCATAGCTAATAACACTAATATAAATATAACTAATAACATATAAGTTATAACCAACTAAATAAAAGCATGATATAAGAATTAAAAACATTTTTGTAAAATATACCATTGGTTCAAAACATCCAATTTCATTTGTGAAGGACTCATCCAAATTGGATTCAGATGAGCCAGCTTCGATGGTGTCTCACAGGAACAGGATTCTTTGATAATGCACCCATTTTGGTGCAATATCTAGGGCCATTGAGCCTGAAGGCAACTTTGTCTTTTTTTTTCCCCCTCTGAAAATATGTTCGCAACATGCAGAATTTCTTGCGAATTATTTCTGGAATAAAAAAGAATTTAGTATTAAATACATATACTTCATTATATAAATATGTGAGTGCATGCATTATAATAATGTCATTTAATGTGATAACATCAATAATGCAAAAGGAGAAAAAAAATCACAATACAAAATTTAATTTTGTATAATTTGACTTGTAAATGAATGTAGAATAAACTGTCAAAAATTTTGATTTTAGTTTCATTAATATATTGGCTGTACTGGTAAGGAAATACTGCTGCATGTTAATACACAATTAAATAAGTGAAAAACAATCACAAATAGAAATTAATAATGAATAAGAAAGTCATAAGTTAAGAGCTAACTCGCCACATTAGCCATCTTGTCTAATATAATGAATAACACAATTATATAACCTATACATGGATCAATATAGTAAATAAATTGCATCCCAACATTTAAAACAAGTAAGGAACTTCTTTATTTGTTTCATATTTCAGCTGGGATTAAAAGAAATGGAAGATAAAATAATTCAGCAGAAGAGATTAATATTTATAATATGTTTTATATATACAAACACAAAAAATTATTAAGAATTTTTTGTACATACTTTAAAAAGAATTTTAAAAATTTATTAAATGCTGTCTTTCTACATATCATAAAATGAATTCACATAAAACATTTTTAGATCACATCATACCCAGAAACAGAATACTTCACCTACCTGATGTTAAGAGGTCCTCATCCTCGGGCCATCTTCGAATCATCTCGATTCGTATTAAATCGTACAAAGTCCTTTTAAAAGTTTTTTTCATATAATATAGATCTAATGGATCCCATAGAGCCGGCTTCTCATGAACAAGATGAATGAGAGCCGACTCTTTCTCAGCTGACCAAACACATCTTCTTGCCATTTTTAAATTTTAAGAGCACTAAAAGCACGATGTTGATTAATTGAAATCGAGGTAAAAAGTGGCAGAAATAATCAAACTACTTTTTACTCCAAAGACGGAGGAATTTGATAAAAAAAACATTGCTAAGGATGGAATTTGCTAATTACTGTTTACAAAGAAGTTGGCGTCAATCGCGGCGTTCTTGGCGCACTACGTCACTATTGAAGTTCCATATGATTGGTTGAATTTCGTCAGAATCCAAAATTTCGACAGTGATTTCGGACATGTTCGAAAAAGTTGTCGATCTTCAAAAACTTGCTTGACCAGTTCTTGAGGGTAGAAAAGCGAGCTTGCTCACGGAAAGTCTGACGGTATTTTGCCGTGTGATAAGGCCTTAAGTTATAAGCATATGAATTAAGCACTCACACTTCACAATAGCCTCTATTCTACAGATTCTAAATAGAATCAATTGAATAGAACATTTCTGAAACAGAAGGTGTTTTCTGTTTCGGAAAGATAGCAGAGAAAAATAGGCTGATGAATGCGGCTCTCTGAAAGTATCAATCGAAATCTGTTATTTCATTGTCTTTATACTCATTTTCACAAAGGAAGATATTTTTTGAAGATTTTTTCCTTTCTTTTAAAGATATCTGTGTAACTGTCCTTACAAAAATTTTGATAAATCAGATTTTTTTTAAAAAATTGGAGCAACAACACTCAATTATAGGAAAGCTAAATTTAAAAAAAAATGAATTTATCAGCATTTTTTTTTCTATGATAATTCAATTTAAACACAGGTGTTATTTTTGAGATTTTTATCAAAAATATTCACTTTTCTTAATTTAAATCTCCTTTTCCCACTTTTTTGTACCATATTGCTCCGTGGGGCTGCTCTTAAAGAAATTTAGAAAACAATCAAGTTCTTTTTAAAATTGAGCTATGTAGAGAATTAACTAGTTTTTGCATTTTAAATATTAAAAATTTCAGATGTTATGATATGAATAACCTGGTTGATAGCGATTTGTCCATCAAAATTATAGCATCATTTACAATGGTTTTACCCATCGTTTTTGCGTGACATTTGATGACTATTTATTATAATTTTAATAAACAATTTGAATTCGGATAAATTTATTTAGACATGTTTTTTTAATAAGCTGCAGAAAATTTGTCTCGGATGTCGGAACCGCAAATAAATGATAAGAACGATATCTACGCTGTTTTCCCATTATTTCATTTTATATCAACAGCAAAATTTTGTCTTTAAACTGATTCAGCATGCATTGTTCTGGCTTGCAATGTGAAATAGGTCTCTATTTTTTTCTTTGGTTCTCCAGGGCCATTTAATTTTTCAAAAAAAAAAAAAAAAAATCACGGAAAGGCAGAGTTTTGAAAAAAAGTAATAATACGCACAAGTAATAATACTATTTAAAAATATATATGAGCCTGATTAACCCCTTCTCCAGAAAGGAATCTGGATACAAAAAAGGGGGGAGATTTTAAAATATTTGTTCAAAGATAAAATTAAAAGGACTCAAAATAAGCTTTAAGCAAATTTGATGAAAAGTGTATCTAATTAGATATACCTGCTTCATGTTGAATCCTTTTATAGGACAGGATGTCCAACTTTTGCACCTTTTTTTTGTTAACAGCCGCAACACCGTATTTAGAAAGGTTTAGAAATTTCTTGGTTTTAAAGCAGTTCTGGACGGATCGCCAGTGGAGGAAATTCCCTTCAGACATGTCTCTAATTTTTTTCTAATATTTTGTCCTCAAAAAATCCTCCATACCCACAACTAGATAATAATTCAGCATGGTCATTCTCAAAAGTAAAAAGGAAGTGTCTTTGGAGTGTACCAAGTTTCAGCAAAACGAATCGATATGTTCAGCAGGATTGATCATAAAGTTTCTGTTATCTTCACAAAGATCATGATTTAGTCGCATTCTCAAGTCATAAAATTATCTGGTATCCCTTTATGTATTAAAAATTCTGTTTTAATTTAATCAGAAAATGTTCACGTGAGCTACTGAATAATTTCGAGTTATATATATAGGGTGGCCATAATTAAACTGACAGTGCTCACAGTGTTCTGTAGTGCGATCTATTTGCGAGAATGACGCCACATTTTGTAGAACGATTAAACTAGACAGAGGACAAAGGATTCCACGAAAAAAAATAGTTTCAAAAGTAACCGTTAAGGGAATATGTGACGCTGTGTAATAGAAAATAGAGGGTTAACAAATGCAAATCCATACGGAAATAAAATTACGTTTTATTTTGCACATTTAAATCATGTTCAATGTGGCTGCCGTGTTTTTGGAACAGCTTTGTCATTCTGACACTTCAACAAAGACAATGCCTGGGGGAAATCATTTTCATGCAAGATGGAGCCCCTCCACACTTTGCTTTACGCGTACAACAGCTTCTATGTAAGAAATTCACAACAGAAAGAGTCATTAGCCACTGCTTCCAACTGCATGGACACCTCGGTCCCTTGATCTAACCCCATGTGACTTCTGGCTATACGGTTACCTTAAGTCCAATGTCTATCAAGGAGTTATCCAGGACCTGGCTAAGTTGAAGGATAACATATCACTGACTGTACGGGAGATTCTTGCAGACGTGTTATTTTCTGATGTTGTGAATACTGTGTACAGAAAGCAATATGTGGTCCACAAACACGGCAGCCACATTGAAGATGACTTGAATGTGCAAAATAAAAGGTGATTTTATTTCCTATTGATTTGCATTTGTTAGCACTCTATTTTCTATTACACAGCGCCACATATTCCCCTAGCGGTGACTTTTGGAATTAATTTTTTTTTTGCGGAATCTTTTGTCTCCCGTTTTGTTTAATCTTCCTATAAAATGTAGCACCATTCTTGCAAATAGATTGCGCTACAGAACACTGTGAGCACTGTTATTTAATCATGGCCATCCTGTATTTTCTTTTTAAAAAAAACCATAAAAAAGAAGAGAACGCTTGGTTCTTTTTGGGCATGATGGCCTGCCTGATAGATTGGTGATAGATTAGGATGCATTGCACCAGCCGCATCGTCAAACGGCTATCCGTGGAATGAAAAAATAAAATTTGATGGACGATTTTTTAAAAAGAAATTTATATGAAAGTTTTCCAAATAGATGCTTTGAATATTCTTTACCATACTTCTGTTCTAAAATTTAAGAGGATTTTTACTAAGTATATTTGAGAAGAACAAATGTGATAGCTTAAATTCAGTAACACTAACTATTAAGATAATTTAATTTCAAAATGCTTTAATTTGGTAACCTACTTATTAGTAATATATTTTCATTTGGAAGTTTATAAAGATAGAATCTTGCAACCGACATTCTCTTGAATTAGTTTGGAAATCTACTATACTTTTATGTTTTCTACAATAGGATATTACAATATTTTTAACTACGCAATCAGTTTATATTTACTGAATTATTTTAACATCATTCAAATTTTATTTTTATGCCATTAATTTTCCTTGCAGAATGAATGCGTCAACTCAGGTAAAAAATACACATTTTAATTAAATTAAGATATTTTAATTAATTAATTAAAATACATCAGTTTAATTAATAATTGAATATTTAAACTTTTCCAGCCTTTATTAACTATTTGCTACTTGAGTTTAAGTTTCTCGTGTTCTTTTGAATGCCATTAGAAAAAAAATACATATTACGAAGAAATAAGACAGATTTAAACGGTACTTTTATGCACTGTAGGTAAATTAAGGGTTAATCTAATCACATCTTAGTTCAATTGTAACAGTGCCTTTTGATAATCAATGTGAGGGAAACTGACTGCTCGATTCTGCGATGACAACTATATACAGCCGAGACGAACACAGGGTAGCACACAGCAGTAATCTACTGCAGATAGTAGCCCAGAATAGCAACAGTAGTCCACTGGCAGAAAATACGTAGTGACAATGTCCACAGCTCATAAAGCGACCAGACAGGATTCAGCAGGAGAGGGGATCTTTAAGGGATTCTGTCTACACTCACGTAGGTTTCTCCCGAACAGGCTGAAACTACTACTCTGTGTCTTCTTGTCTTCGCTGCCGACTCACTATTTCGTACAATGGGACTACTCCTCAGTTCAGGACAGCTCCATTCCCGACGACGACATAGCGGGCTACGACACACGACGCAGGCTTCGTCAGAATAAGCCACACAGCTGTCCAGCAGTCCTCCGTTCAGGACTTCTCAATTCAAGACCTCTCTATTTAGGTCTACTCGGTCGCCCACCTCCGCACTTTGTTCAGCTTCCAAGACCTCTCAGTTCAGGTATTCTCGATTTACCCTGCCGCGCTTCTTGTCTTCTCGATTGAACACCAGATAGTTCGGCCACCTTCTGCGACTCCGCAGACTACCTGCCTTATATAGTGATGGAAGGAGGGGCTAAAATCTTCTGGACCAATTAGGATAATTCTAGACATATCTTGACTCTTAATGGACGGATCGGGACAATTATCGATATTTCGGGTATTATCCATTTTGTCGTCAAACTCGTCGCCAAGTTTGTCGTCAGGCCCTGGGTTCTCTGACGTCACACCTAGGCACTATTCAATACAGATTACAGTAAATCTGTTTTTATTACGATGGTATTATTAGAGCGGAAAGCAAAACTACACGTTCGTAACAATATGTATAACATAAACGCAAACTATTTAATAATTTTGTTTTGCAATTTATGTGCTTTGCAACTGTTTTTTGTTTCCTATCTGATGAACAGCGAATGATCTTTGAACATTTCTATTATTTCTTTATTTTATGTAATGAAATGAGTGGTTGAATAAAACTCCGTACGGAACGGCTGTATCTTGGTGATGTTTGTTATACTGATCATTAAATAATGTTTAAAAGTTCAATTAGACTCCTCGCAGCTTTCTTTATGCTGATTTAGGTTTCGAAACTTTGATATTTTTTTAGATAAGCTCTGTACTGGGATAGTTGGAATCGAACGTTAGAAGGGTCAACGGAAATGTACTTGGATCCTTTTTGTTTATTCATCAGAAAATAGAGAATCTAATCCACAATAACTATTATTATGATCAAAAAGTGTCTGAAATGGGGGCATAAAACAAATGGCATTAATTTATTGCTCCTCCTTCAAAGTAATTTCCTGCAACTACAATGTACTTCTGCTAATGTTTTCCCCTATCGGCGAAATATGCCTTTTTATCCCTTTTACAAATGTTCTTCAGTGTTTGCAAAGAGTTTCCTTTTATCAAATAAATGGATTCAAAACTATGAAGAAGCATTTCAAAATTGTAAATAATAATAAAATATTCTATTAGATGATTATGTAACTTAAACAGCCTTATTTGTAAAATGTTAGTTAAAAATTCATAACAGCAAATGCACGGTGAGAAAGCACATTATTATGGTGCAATACCAAAGCTATTTCAGGCATTTTGTACGAATTGCTTTATGTAAATAGAGTAAAACACTCAAATAATAATCTTCATTGACTGCCTGGACAGTTGGTAGAAATGCATAATGCCATGCACCAAATAAATAATCAACATTACCTTGATTTATTGAGCGATTTAGGCTTGGTTTTCGCTTATTCTTTCCAAGCAGCATTTGCTTGATCGTTGAGCTATTTTTGTATCAAAATCAAAAGCAAATATTTGACTTTCACCACCAGTAACAAAAATTTTTAGAAAGGAAACACCTTTTGAAAGCAAATTTCAGGCGACTTAAGCATCGTTGTTTTTGAAACAAATTAGAAGTTTTCGGGAAGTGGCGCTTTGTAGCTCTAAATTATCTTTAAAAAATGTTTGACAAGAATGAAATGGTTTATAAATTTGTTTAATAAAATGTCGATTCCTAAACACACATTCTCAGATATCTTATCACTAACCGAAGTGTATGGTCTACCAGGTCGCGGATCATCTATAGCAAATTTTCTAATGTCCGTAAAATTTTTACGGTATCAAATTCTGTTGATTTTGAAAAACATTTGTCTTGGGGAAAATCTTTATGCAACATTTCAATCAATTTCATTACAGTAGTTTCATGGTGAAAAAAAATTAATAGGTGTTATTTACTCACTAATATTTGCCTTTTTTTATTATCAACAAAGCGAAAATTTTTCTCTCACTAAAAATAACTAACTCGTGTGAACTCACCTTAAGAATCACAACAGACTAAACAAACGCAAAATATTGGCGTCTTCTTGGCGGAACAAAAATGGCACCATTTTTTGATGTTGCTCTTGATGAATTGCACATTTAAATCCTTTATTTCCACAATTATCAACGGTTGCATGCAATGTCGGCCTTCTCTATAAAAGGGCGGACTGCAAAAAACTATTTGGGCTCTACATTTTTAGTAAAGTAAAAAAAAAGCACTAACACAAACATATATTACTATTGCAAGTTTATATTTAATACGAGATTTTAATTGTTCCATTAATTATTTCTTTAAAATAAATTTTTTTCAGCTTACAATCGATTGTTTTTTGAAAGTCCTTTTCTTCGCTTTATATAGCAAGTATATTTAAACATTCAGCTTGACTGAAGAAAATTTATTAATTTTTAATTAGCTGAAAGGGTGCTCAGCACTCTTTCTAGTGACTGAAGGAATTAATTTACAAAATGTGAATTAATTAAAAATATCTTTAAATCGTTTATTTGTGCAGTAGCAGTATCTAAATTCCTCAATCCGATTTTCTAACTTAAACTTGCTATTTAGGAATATAATATTTTCTTGCAAAATTTTTTCCAAAATATTCAATTTACATACTATTACTTTCGCTTCGTCTAAAAATGCATTAAATTTTAGTTTTAATTGAATAATCAAGAATAATTGCTTTTAATCGAAATAATTTATTGATATTGATAAATTTGGACAATATTGTAAACCATTCTATTAAACATAAAATAAATGACACTTGGTATTGAATCTCAGATTTTTAACTTCGGGAGTGGTATTTGCATCAACAAATTCTTTTTAGATATTAAAAATTTATTCAAACTGTGTACACACAGTTTATATCGAATCTGTTTTCGCTTCGCAACGAGTGTCACATAATGGTTTAAGAGTAATGTTTCTGTAAAAGTTTCCAGCTTTCTGTAATTGCAGAAAATAATCAATATCAACATTGCAATATCCACAAGAATAAATTGTTTACTGGAAGTGACATCAGAAATTAATAAATTAAAAGGATGTAATGGGTAAGTTGCATTAGGATTCAAATCAATTATTCTAGATTGTACACCTTATATTTTCCTTTCATGTTGTTACCGTTGTCATATGCTAGGTCTCTACATAATATCTAAATCAAGCTTATTTAATCTTTTCAATAGAATTTTTTCTGGTCCTTCTCCAGTCACACCACACCAGTTATTTCTATAAACCCTGTAGATGACTCCTTTATAGTCAACCTTTTTCTTCAAAATTGTATAGCTAATAATGACTGGAATGTGTTCCTTATGGGAAACATCAAGAGTATATTTAGATACTAGAGTACGTGACTGTTTTTATACCCTCTTTAATTTTATTAATTCATTTCCTAACGGAGAAATACTTTGTTCTTGTGATCTAGTTGTTAAATAACGTACAATTTTACTTTTTGATTATTTTTTTTTCTGCTTATATAATCCATAAGAATCATATTTACTTATTACTTCGATCAAATAAATAAAAGTTTCCATTATTAGGCGTTCCTATAAAAGGAAAATTATGACATTCTTAAATTAGGAACAATAAAATTCTTTGAAATATTTAAGTCTGCCCTTTTCTTCATAGTAACTTGATTTGTTTTATCAATAATTGAACATAAATTTAGTCGTTTTCATAATTCTTTCTAAACAATAAGTGAATAAAACTGGCCGTTAGAACGCTCATGATCTTGAATTACACTTGGCATCTAAAGTTATTATAATCCATATTGAGTTCTGTAGATTGTTCATTTCCACATCTTTTCGAAAATGGTATATAATAAAAACAAAATACCCTGTCTTGCGTTTTTGAATACATTAACCAACTCCAAAGCTAAGTTTCACCATTTTGGTTTTTGTTAAATAATACGTAGAGGAAAATGATCTATTTTCAGAATTCTTGCAAAATATTCTTTATGTTATACAGATCAAGTTTTAACACCACATTCTAAACTTATTCGTTTTAATAGCAATTGGTCATAAATATGGGCAACTTAGACTCATTTAATGAAATATGTTATCGCTATTTTCTGATTCCATCATATTCGTATAAATATACAGTTCTGCGACAAATTTCAGTTCCTGCTATTCCTTTACAATAAATATTGTGCAGTTTGTACAGATCTTTTTTTTTTTTTTTTTTTTTTTTTTTTGTCAGTTGAATCGTAACTTTTGAAGTCGAAGCAATTGCAGTGCCAGAAATACTTCGTATACAAGAAAACATGTCAACTTGTGACTTCTTAAAATTAAGCGTTTCTTCTTCTTTTTTTCCCCTGCTAATTTTCTTCTTTGACAGCCAGAAGGATATGTTCCTGTCATGGATATGATTAGATCTCACAACGTTAAATATTTTATAGTATGATTATTTTACCGCATATTTTGAAACCCAACGATTTTTAAAGTTGTATTTCTTCTTCTCTCCTTTCCGTTCTGCTATTAAGCTCAGAATATTATTTTAGTTCATGGTCATTTTGGGGTCCTTCACTCTCAGTGCATAGCACTCTCCCTGATTGCATGACCAGTATCATAATTGTCTGTAACTTTCTACTATTGCTTTATTTAATTTTCAGACACCATAATAAGAACTGCATGCATAAACAAAAAAATCGCCAATTATATATATAAAAATAAAAATTAGTGGGAATTGCTTCATGAGATAGGGTTATTCTCCAATACAGGTATACTATCACTCTCCCTTCCTCATAACATAGTGGCCCTTCAGTAAGCGCGCGAATACCTTATATGGCTTTGGCGAATAATTACAAAACATATTTGGCGTGAAATTAACTTTTTTTCTTCTGACTATGGTGTACGAATTTTACTTTGGATATCATTTTTTTCTGACCAATTAACAAAATTTGAAATGGAGCTGCAGTTGTAGTCTTAAGACACATATCAAATTTAATTGGTTAAAGTCATTGTGAAAGTACTGATCATTAGATGGTCAACATTTTGAAAATTTCGGATCCAAATTCAATAAGAATCTATATTTTAGATGCTGAACCTGTGTACCAAATTTTATCTATCTAGTGTTTCATGTTTTGTAGTTATTGAGTTACTTTTATTTGAAGTTACATTTCCACTGAAAGGATTTCATTCAAAATTTAATAGAAAGCTATAAATTTGTTCCAAGATCCATATACTGATTTCATCCATCTAGATCAAAGCATTTTGAATTATTGTGTTCTCAGACAAATAAAATGCCAAAAATATATTTTCCAAATTTGCGAAGTTTTGACAAGTGTATACTCATCGAAATCTCGAGTTTGAAATTTTGACGATTATAACACTTTTCATATATTTTGCATGCAAGAAAATAAAAAAATAGAGAAGCATTCATAACATTCATTACATTGTTCTAGAGATTTAAAATCCCCTTCAATCGCTACAATCTACTACTTGTCTTGCATATTTTAGATCACACTAATAATTTCTTCCAATTACTTTCAGGGGTTATTGAAATTATCATGAATATATTGCATTTAAGGTTGTAAAAAATATGTGGGAGTGATTTTCTGAAAATTTTCCCCATATTTTTAAATTTAAAGTGCCAGCTCCCTTTTGTGACATACAACTGTGGGTCACAGGTAAGGTCAAAGCGACATGAGTCCTCAGATTTTTATTTTCATACTAGAATTGTGTGCTTCACAGTATAATAAAGGCAATCAGTGCATATGCATAAACTGCACTCAACAGTTATGCAAGATAAATATTTTGGCAATTAATCATTGATACACTGTTAATTTTTAATTGATTGAAAATCGAATATATGTATTGAGGGAAACTTTTTTACACCAAATTGAAACAAAACCCGATACAACAATTGTGCTTACAAGATAACATATAAAATTTCACTTATCTAAGTTGTTACATTTTTAAATTACTTTGTGCATATGCACAAAATAATTTAATTTTTCAAAGTACATGAAAATAGATGGTCAGCTGCTTGATAGTTTTGACACTGAAAATATTTCACATAGATTACATTTAATATGGCAAATCTGTGTACCAAATATCTATTAAACACTTTATATTTTGTAACTATTGTGTTCACTTATATTCAGATAATCAACAGATTACCAGGAATAAATTTGTTTTCACATTTTTTTAAAAAATTAACATATTTGATGCAAGTTTACAAATTAAATCTATCCATCTTAAAGCTTTTTCAAGTTGTTGTGTTCTCAGAAAGAAATAATTCTCAAAACGTGTTTTTCAGACTGGGAGATATTGGTTACAATTTCTAATTCGAATCTTTTAACAATCACATTATTTTCTCTTTATACATTCATGATAAAATAAAAAAAGGAAATTGGCAATTACTATTATTAAAAATACACTACATTTATTTAGATCAAATACATTCATAAACAAATTCATTAATATTTTATTGAATTTCTCTACCAGAAGGAAATAAATTACACGACCAAGTTTAAAGATTGCAGAAAACCTCTAATTTTATATACACATGAAATATTATGAATTATATACATTTTATACAGAGTAAGAAAATCTTAATATAGTTAAATTTATACATATTAGGAAAAGTTCATTTATATTCCTTCAAAAAAAAAAAATAATACTAAATAAATGAAATAATCATATAAAATATAATGAATAAAAAAATACAACCCTATAGAAGGATCTCACTTCTGGTAGGAATTAATAGTTACTGGAAATGTAAGTAACTTTATAAACCAAAGAATGCAAAAAGCAGCAAAAGTTACCACTCAATTTTTCCTCCGCTTCTAAACACTTGTATTCTGCATAGAACTCTCATCAATAAAGCAAAAAATTTTAGCATAATTTTTACTTGAATTTGCCTCTCATATTGCAAAGAATAACACCAATAATTTATTCTAATTCATATGTTGCATATAATCAACATAACTTGAGATTTTATTTATGGTACATCATTAATTTATTCTTAAATAAAATAAAAAAAAAAAAACAAGAACAAATGAGAAAGAAATGCCTTTTAAGATTAAATTCATAACCTGTATAAAAATAGAACTAATGCATAGAAAGCTAATAAAACTTTTTGTTCAGAGTTTCCTGTCCCTCTATTATTAGAAAATGTACTTATCAGGTTTCAAAATACAAAGGAGACTTAATTCATATTTTAAAACCAATATCAGCCCAATAATCTAGGAATTATGATGCTGCTGAAATGATTTTCTTTATGAGTGAATAAAACTTATACAAATATATTTCTTTTTATGTTCAGTAAATGAGAAAACTTCATTTCTTATCTTACCTCCTTCCATCTCAACTGTTTTTAAGGTGATTCATTAAACAAGTGGCTTATTATGAAATTTTTATCTTCTGCTCTTTTTCGGTGATTCTATTCTTCAAACTTTTAGTTGAAATGTTATCTTAAGAATGAATTTTCCAAGAGCAAAAATTTATACTTAATGGTTTTCACATATTTTCAGCATAATATTAAATAAAAATTTCATTGAAATATTTATGTACAATAAGCAATTTAAAAAATATATATAAATAGCTATTAACAACATGCGATTAGATTAGCCTATTTCTTTTGGAAGGAAACAAAAATCTTTTTAAATAATATCCTAAGTTTTCTTAATAAATTGAGAGAAGAATTTCAGAGGGGGGAGAAACCTAAATAAAAAAATAATGATTTATTATGATTTTGGAAGATCCAGATTAATCACAATACTAGACTATATTACACTTAGATGACCAATTTTATTATTCACAAATTTTTTCAGCCATCAATTGCAAGAACTGAATTAAAAAACATTAAAGAAATGAAAGAACCTAGTTTATCAAAAGCAACAAAGTATTTAAATTAATTTGATAAGTACAGTATAAATAAATAATAATAAAAAAATGGTATGAAAAATGATTGTGTACTCTGCCAAAACATCTACACAGTTTTTCAAACTGTATGAAAAACAATATTCAGTTCACATCACTTTTTACGATTAAATACAGGAAGATATACTGACATAAATATAAACAAACTTCAGCTTATAAATAATAATAATAAAAAGCAAATAAAGAGGATTTAATAAGCAAGGAAATGTATAAATATATTTAGCTGCAGTTTACTTACCATTAAAATAATGGTAAATTTATAACTGTTTAAATAATACATACATTCAAACACTTATACTGCTACTTCCAGCTTTAGAATAAAGTTGCATGATGGTATTTAGATTTAAAAAAAAAATAATGATACTGAGTAAGGCTTCTTGTGAAAAAAATTCATTTTGATTCATATAGGATTAGAAAACACACACCGTAGTTTTCATAAATATTTCAGCTTTATAATTGTTATAAAATTTCACACAGAAAAATTCCAAAAGAATTTTTATTAATTGGATATAGAACTTTGTTTAAAAATATGACAAACTTGCAATCTAAATGGGGAGGCAATACAAGTTTCAGTAAAATATATAAGTATTTAAATAATATAAGCACACAACAAGTTTTAGAGCAAAAACATATCACATTATTCATACAGTTTCTTTTCTTCTTTTTAATCAGTATATTAGAACATATAATTTCTACTTTTATTAACTATATTATTATGTGATAACATTACAAAATATTATTATCACATAACAGATAGACTAAAAAAACTTAACAATTATTTTATATTTTTCTATTAAATCTACAAATGTTTATTTAAAATCTTCACTACAAAAATAATTTTATTTCAGGATATCTATGCAAGAAAAGATTGATCATATTATGTTTCAAAAACAATCCAAAATTATATAAAAATTAGAAATTTACACCATTAAGAGCAATTTGATTTTTTAATGAATCTGAAACCTTTGGTTTTATTTCATTTTGAAGAAATTTGGAAGCTCTTGGGGGAAAATATAATTTGATTTATTTTGTGATTCATACACAATCTCCTTGTAAGGTTTGTTTATTATTGTTGCAGGGCTCACTTTATCACAAATGCAAACACAAATGTTGCAAATTTGAGCAAAGATGTCACAAAAATCGTACATTTCTTTATGGAAAACTGTAATATCACAATCATGATAATTTTTTTGAAACTTTTGTCACTTCTCCATCAGTAGTTGTGAATTCAACAGCACAACAACGTGGAAACCATCCTTTTGAATCACATTCTTCTAACAGAAAAAGAGAAAACATATGAGATTTGATAGGTATAGTATAACTTCATACCCATAAAAATTATGAAAAAACAAACAAACCACTATAACAATTAAGAAAAACAAACCAAGTATTTAAATTTATTATAGACAAGCTGCTTGTGTGCACTAGTTGATTCATCAGGATTGCAAAATATATTTTATTTCACTTGTCTCTTTTGTATAATTTGACCTCAAAAAAGCATTTTTAAGCATCAAATTGTGATATTAAAGTTATCTTATTTTAACAGTTTTATATTTTTTCTGCTTATTGCAATTGAATCCCATGACACAACTGTGTCATTAAAAGCTGTATTAAGGTAATCTATTTAAAAATGTATATTTACCTTAGCAAGAATGTAATTTTACTTGCTAATTCCTTATTAAAACCATTAAGAAATTAATGAAAAACTTCTTGAAAAAAAAATAAGCAGCGAGGAAAAAAATTATGAAAACACATACTTGATGGGAAAAAAAAAAAAAAAACTGAATCAATTTTATTGCAGTAATAAAATACATTGATAAAATTGTGCAAATTTCAAAAACATAAATTGACTAAATAGGCAAATGTGCCAATTAATTTTTAATTAAATAAAATCAAAATAATTATCAGGATGAGCAGATTTTCATTCATCAATCTGAGGTAAATTTAATTAACTTTAAGTTAGATGATTCCATAGAATGACAGCATATAGATACACATTCTTCTTTAGTGTAAGATGAGATAAAAAGCTACACAATTCACGCATGTATGACTGCATGAGTCGATGTGGAACAAAAACTTTTTTAGTGGTAGTACAAAAACACGATGTATAACAAAAACTTATAAACCTCAATAGTTTCTGTTTTCAACTCATTTATCTCAAACAATTTCAAAATGTTTGTTAAGAGAAATTGTAAAAGATTCTATTTATTTAATATTCAAACTATTGAAATTTTTCTAGTTAACATCAGCATGAATAAAAAATTTAAATTAATATAACAAAAATATTATATATTCTGAATAAAAATACAAAATTAGTAATGCCTTGGTTTATCAAAGTAATGATTTAGTTGATATAAGTATATAAACAAGAAAATCTATAATACAATGACGAAAGAAACTTAGAGGTCCTTTTTGCAATGGTTATTTATGTGATTTCTTACTGTTACATCATGTAAAAAAAAAAAAAAAAAAAAAAAAAAAAGTGCACAGCAGAAAATTTTTTTACTTGGATTTTATGTTTACATAATTACTTAATACCAAGAATTTATTATTTTATTTTTAATATAAGAATCTACTAGACTAAGTTACTAGATAATGCAGATTTATTAAAATCAATCTCAGATACTTTACTTTAAGATGATTCCAATTAAAAAAAAAAATGTTTTTTTTTTATAGAGATGAATTTATTTTGATTTACAAACATCTCAAATATTAAACAAATCAACAGGAAGAAGATATGTAAAGCTACCTAATAATTAAACAAACTAATTGAATGATATAAAATTTATATTTCAGACAAAAAGCACTAACAGAAAAACAAAAGTATAAAATTTTTATTCTTAGCACATAGACAATTCAATAATTTCTCATTCATTAAACAAAATTTATTATTACCTATTTCATTTGTACTGCATTTTTCACCATACAGCCATCTCCTGAAAGCAAGAAACAATGTTAAATGTTTTACTAAAAATTATACGAGGAAGAATTTCATATAATAGGAATTTCTACACACTTAATGCAATTCAGCAATTAATTTATTACATATGAAAATTCCACCTTAAAAACTATAATAATATGAGTGTTTTACTATTATAGACTCAAGCTTCATAAAAAATTGCAATACAAAAATTTTATATAAAGGAAATAATTTGGAATTTTTATAAATCAAAATTCACAGAAAAGGATGCCTTTTAAATGAATGATAATATAATAAATCTTACATAAACATTTAAAATTGGAAAGCTTATTTTAAATTTGTATACTAATTATTAACGATTAATTTACATCAGAATAAAATGCATCATAAACTTATAAATTCTAAAATGGGATCCCCAATTTTTTCAAATATATTGAACAAAGACAGATCAAATATATTTATTCGAAGTCCATTTAGAGTTTTTAACACATATGATTTATACATATAACATTTATTCAAACATAAGATGATGAGACACAATTCTACATGTTTTTAATTGAAAATTACAACTATATAATTATTCCTAAAGTAAGCTTTAAAAAATACCACATTTGATAAATTTGTATTATTGAACAGCTTTAAAGAAATTCCCCATTTACTGTAACTGTGCCCCACTTTCCCCTATTTAAATTTTTTAAAAACATAATGCATTTTCCCCCCCACAATTTAAATAAAGATATATTGTTGTAGGAGTACTTACTTCCTCCACCTTGTGACATAAACTTTATCACCAACAGATAAAGGAATACGATATTCATCACTGCATGGGGGTGATAAACAGGTTCTAAATCCTTTGGATATTGGAAACCATGATCCATTATAACTTTGAACTATAGTGTATTGCTTTTTCCTGGCCTTTTTTTCTTCTTTTTGAATTATCTGTTCAATCTAATATAAAAAAATAGTTTTGTAATTTTTTAGAAAGCCTATATATATAATTTTTTTCTTTAAATATAGTTAGATATTCTGCCACTGCGTTTTCATTAAAAAAATATTAAAGTTATCTAAAAAGAAAGGATAAACATCTAAATGCACACTTAAGAAGTATATTTTATGGATTCAGCCAACAAATCACATTAGTATATTCTATCGTCAATATAACATAAAAAAGATCACTTTGAATTATATCTTACAGTAATCAATTCAAAATACACATATATAATCATTTTTACAATTTTGCACCAATGAAAAATAAAAATAAGATACTTCTAAAAGCACTCCACGGCAGTTTACCAACTCAAAATCCAACAGTGTTGTAAAATATATTTTGTAAGAATTAATTCTCTCAGCAACTGTGTCCAAATCAAAAGAAGTGCTAACTTCTAAATTATATGGTATGCTTGCACAAAGCAATGCAATTATGGATATGGTCCACAATTTATTAAATATTAGAATTTTTACGTAATATTTGAGTATTTTGAATTATCATGTTCACACATGAATAAATTGATAAACATTTTCTTGAAAGATTTGGTCAAAAATTTGATACATATCTATAATTTCAGTAAAAAATACTGCTAAATTTTATCTAGCTGGCTTGTAACATTTTTAAAATTTTTTCTTGGCTATCATGTTTATGTATAGGCTGACTGAAAAAAAAAACCCAATGATTTATTCCTTTCTTCCTTACAATTTTTGAAAATTTTTTAGCCAAAATGTTTTTCAAATTAAAAATTTTAATTCAAAGAGCACATACTATATCCCATCTATTTAGTTTGAAATGTTTTTACCCCTGTTCTTCGACAGATACACATAAATAAAACAAATGGTTTATAACACGGTGGTAAGTCAATTAAAAAACTGATTTAGTACAATCTAGAGTTTGAATTTTCAGCAACTGAAACATTTTTTGTATATATGAAGGTATATTATTTATTTATTACAAATACCCAGACAATTGGCTATGATGTCTTTAGATCTCTGGTCTTCCAGTATTTCTGAACAAGTCAGGAGGTAAAGCCATAGTAGATTTAGTCTTAAACTGGGTGGACTGTATGGAGGCCTGTTACGTTACACCCCAGAAGAATATATAAATGTTAACAACTTGTATTAAATAAAAGTTCTCACATCAAGCATAAAATGTATTTCTTACATTTTAACAGAATTAAATAAGAAGCATTTAATCGTTTTTTTCAAATAAATTGAATTAAAAACTATATTTAAGCATATACATACACAAAATACTTCAACAAGCATGGAAATCAATATTTATGTTCTCTAATAACAACTCTCCTAAAATAGGTTAATTTTCCCTACTATATAAATTAATTTTTGGCAAATAATTGATTGTTAAAGAGTATGCAATAATAAACAGTAGTTCTTAACTGTATGTATCTGTAACTATAAACTGTAATATCATCCAAATATTAAAATGAAATAAAATTAAGAGAAACAGATAGAGTGTAATAAAGAAGATAAAAGGGCCGGTCTATGATTTTCCTCATGATTAGAGTCTCCAAGTGATTGCAATCTCTCTTAATTTAGCAGCATTTTATGATGTATATTGCTAATACACTGTAATGTCAAATACTTATTCTATACCATGCCTTATTTACCATATATTACAACAATTAAGGAGACAACAAAATTCATTCTAATTTTAACTACATTAACAGAAAGCAATTAATGAACAATTGATATTTCTTTATGAAAATAAGGATGCATATTGATTTATTTATTATAAATTGCATTTTAAGATGCATACTGATAATACACCATACTGTCAAAGATAAGACTTATTCTATACTATGCCTTTAAAAGTCCATGCCTTATTTTTCATACATTAAAACATTTTAGGAAATAACAAAATTTTATTGCATTTTAACCACATTCACAGAATGCAATTAATGAACAATTTAATTGATATTTCTTTATGAAAAGAAGAAATCAATAAGTATTAAGAAAGACAGTAAATAAGTTTCAGAAATAACACAGGAAGTTCTGAAGCCATAATGGGCAAGTTGCCATAACAAGACTTAAAAATAGTTATTTTCATTAAACTGAAAATAACAAGTTAGAAGGAAAGTTTCCCAAAATATATTCATTAAAGAGGCAAAGAATATATTTTATATGACAAAGTAATTTTTATACATAGCAAACAATACACATATTTTACTATTCATTTTTTTTTTTTGCTAGCATACTAGAAATAAATTGACCATATAAAACTACTGTTTTAGGAATTCAAGTCATAATAATAATAAGAAAATTATATATGAAATTCAGAATATATAAAAATTTGACACCAAGATAAATTGTTACCTATCAAATTATTCTTTTTATAACTAAAGAGAAACAGAAAAAAAGTAAAGCAAAACTTTACTATTAGACATATTAGATGGAAAGAAATAATAGATGTATAAGAAAGAAAGTAAATTAAAACATATTCGATGGAAAAAAGGATCAAAGCAAAATATTTTGGATAAATTTTTTCCAATTATAAAAGCAATTGTGAATAAAAGCCTAAATTTTTTCATTTTTCAATTCTACAGATAACTAACAGTCTATCATAACTTTTTAAGAGAATTTTTCAAGATATGCATGAAACAATTAATTAAAATGAAACAAATGAAATTTAAAGTACCACATAAAAATTACAACTATTTTTTGCTAACAGATTCTAAAATCCTCTGTGCTTTTACACATGCATTATGGCAAAGTCATTTTTACAATAAAAAATCGGTGAAATAGGAGTAAGATAAAAGGACTAAGTGTTTACATTTAACAATAAAATAAATTCCAGAAATGCACAGAGCCTTCTGCATCTCGCTGCTTAATGACATAGAATTCTCAAAATGTAGTCATTTTAGAATACTAAAACAAAGAGTAGAATAATGAACATCATTTAATAAGTAAATGATATAAAGCTAAGAAGAAAGATGGTTTTACCAATAAAGGGATTAATTTCTATTACACTACAATTATATTAATAAGGGTATAAATTATATGGAACCAAATACTTTAGTAGATATTTTTTTTCTTCCTCTATCCGGATTATTTATTCTTTTTAAAGGTTATACAAGAAATGAATCATTATATAAGAAAATCTCATGATGCTGGTCAATTAATGCAGTAAATAGTTTATTTCACATTTTGATTACAAGTTATAATAAATATCATTATTACAACCATTCTTCTCTCCCCCCCCCCCCAAAAAAAAGAGCAAACTTAAGAAATTTTGTCTGGAGGCTGCAAGTACTTACATCTTATTCCTTGAATAATAAAATTTTATGTTAGTAGATGTTAAAACATCTGTACACAAATAATGGAAACAGCATATATATGGTTAGAATAAAATCATACCTTTATGATTTAAATATAATTAATATGTTAAATTAAAAAGAAAAATAACTTACAGTGAGTGTGTAGGGATGACAACCTAGAGCAACTGACCAATCAGTCAAACCATTTCCTTGTGGTTCCCAAAATACTTGTTTGATATTTTTCCACCAGCCCAAGTGGTAAGGATAAATAAAAATATCACCTTCTGCTCGTGGTCGACTTGTAGCCTAGTAAAACAAAGGAATAACTCACGAAAAAAAATAATTATAATGTATATAAAATATAATTTTAATGAATTTCATAATTTACAGTATTACATTTCATTTATAAAACATCCTCAGCTAATTATACTATTATGAAAATATATCATTTTAAAAATACATATAGGTTGGAAACATTAAATTGAACTATTACCATATTACTGAATTCAAACAGGTGAAAAATTTAAAGTTATATTCCCTCTAGTTTATAGTCATAAAAAGTAAGAAATATGGTTCAAAATACATTATATACATGACAAGAACTTAAAACAGCAATTTAAGTAACAATATTACAGTATACCTTTTTTTTTTTAAATCAACAGATAATTATTTTTCAAGCAATATTCCATCGCAATACTTTTAAATTATTCAGTAATCATTTTCATTTGTCAGATTTGCTTTTTTTCCTTTTTTAATCCATAAGTATAGTAATTTTGTAAACATATTATTTTGAATGATATGATAATAAAAAAAGTAACTATTTATTTAAAATAGTATTTTTATAAAAATTTGTCCTCCCTTTTTCAAAAAGGGAGGACAAAATACCTTCACACTACAACTCTTATAGAAAAAATTTAAAATCACATACCTTTATTACTATCCAATTTTCAATGCTTGTTTCATTTCTAATAATTTGTTTCATCTGAAAAAATAAATCTCTTATTAAAAAGACAGGCAAAATAAAAATTGTATTAATCAATAATAATTTTTTTTTTTAAAGAATTCAGGTTTGGAATATATATATGTATATCTGAATTTTTCATGTTTGCCATTAAAAAGGATGAATTAATACCCTAGTAAGAAAACATAATTAATGAAAATTTGTAGATTATTATGCTTCAATTTTTAATCAAACATAAACAAAACACTAAGAAGTCATAAAAATATCTGTCTACTAAGAAATATGTAAACTTTAAGCTTTTAATTGTGTATATAGTTCATTAACACACACATTTTTATAACCTTCTACTAATAATATATCTTGCTATAGAAGTTTTATTCAAACTATATTTGAAAATTTACTAAAAAAATATTTTAAAAAAGTATAAAACAAATTTAAAGCAGTGACTAGGATTAAAACTACTATCAAGGATATAACCTGATATTCATGAGTGAGGAGAAAAATATGTACACTATAAACTTAAAAAAAAATGTATACACACTTATCATAAACGATCTTTAATCAGAAATAAAATTTATATTTAATAAATTAAATAATAATAATAAAATTTGCAAATATATTAATGATGAATTACTGTAAAAAGTTTATATATCACATTCTTTTAGGTTTAGCAGAATTAAACAGGAATAAAAGATACATAACAAGAAACAATAGATATTTATCAGAAAAAAAATCATCTGCTTAAAGAGCATTATTTTAATTATTAAAAAATTGGTTAATCAATCTGTTAAGTACTGTGAGTCAAATATAAATTTCTTGGACATTTTAATAGCCATAATATAATAAAACACAATAGTATTAAACTTTTCGAAACAAATCTTTTTATCCCTAGTTACAATTGTACATTTAAAAAAAAATTTAGCTACTATTTATTCATTATGTATTTTTAGTCTATAACAAAAACTTAATCTTTGTCGAATTTTCTATTCTATTTTTATTTATTGAATAAACATTATCTAGTTTACTTAATTAACTTCTATAGCTATCAGTTAATGGGATGAAGAAGAAAAATATCACTAAATTATCTTTTATATAGCATATGATTCTTTTAGATGATTTGTACAAAGAAACATTATTCAAGTGTTAATTATTGTTGTTAAAGAATAAACTTTCAATTTGAATATTCTGAGAATCAATTTAATATAATAGTAAAATTAATTGCTTTCAGTCTCTATTTAATATTTGATTTTTTAACAAATAATCATTCACATTTCCTAACTGGTATTCAGAATTTAATACATTGTCACCTACATCAATTAGTTTTGTAATTTTACGACACTTTTTTTTGTTCAGCAAGTGAGAGATATAATACAAGTAATATATAGCTAGTGATGGTAACTAAGATTTATTTTTTAAAAAGGAAGGATAATTTGCTTTGTTTACATCAGGTAAGCCAATGATAATCTGGGGGGGGGGCATATCCATTTAAACTAATTAAGTCAATGATGATCATTTGGAAAATAAACTAATTATGAGCCAGTCATAAACATATTATTTCTTACGCATTATTAATTAAATAAAAAAATAAATTAGACAATTAGATAATATAGAATTAAAAACAATTAAAATTATAATGATGAATAAAATGAGCATCCCAATCAATATGATAATTTTAACAACTAAAGATTATAATAAAGACAACTAATTACAAATGTGATATCACTTTTAATTATAACATGATTAAAAATGATTAAATGTATAAATTTTCACATGCCTGAACATAAAATAATCCACCAACAGCCAATACAACTCCAAGAGCCAAGCCAAAACTGAATACAGTAAAGGCTAGCTGAGGTATAGTGAGATATACAATGTATTGGTGATCTCCATATAAAAAGTACCAGTTCTGAAAAAAAAATTAATTATAATTTAAAAAGACATACTATGTGCATTAAAATCATAATATAAATCTATACTTATAATAAAGCTCAATGTGTGTGTGTGCGTGTGTGTGTGTTGGCGCTCTACAGGCCAGACCATTGGACCTACAGCTACCAAATTTGGTACATGTGTACGTTGGAGGTTGGGAATGTGCACCTCGGAGCCCTTTTTTAGAATTTTTAATTAGAATTTGAATTCATTAAAATTTAAGCGAAATTTCGACGTTCTTCCGCTATAACTTCCGAAAATATGATCGCACAAACATGATTTTAACATCAATTTAAAGATTAAAAATTTAGCTCTCTATTGGGATCAGTGTTTTAATGTATAACTAAAGCGTCTATTTTTAACGAATTTTTAAAGAAATATTTTAAACATTTTTTTTTTGAGCACGTGACTGGATGAAATAAAAGAAAACAATGACGGAAGTTCAAATAAAAACAAAACTTTCATCGTAAATCAAGTCTAAAGAAATGATACTTTTAGCACGTGACTGGATAAAATAAAAGAAACATAAAATGTGATATTTTCTACAAAAATAAATGCAAAGCAGAGGTTTCTATAATCTTTTGCAATATCTAAATCATTTATTCAACAAATCTTCTTTATTTAGGGTAAACCTGATTGAATTTAGACAGGATATGCATTAAACTCCCAACTATGGCATATTATATAATCGTTTGCAATATCTGTATCCTTAATTCCATAACTTTTTTCCATTATAAAATGTGATAGTTTAAAAAAAAAATAAATGCAAAGCCAAGTTTTCTATAATCGTTTGCAACATCTAAATCCTTTATTCAATATTTTTTTTTCCTTTTTCGCTTTTTTAAAAAAAACATATTTAATATTTTGGCAATACCACGAAAAAAAAACATTTTTAATTTCTGGCCAATCAATGCCCGGCATTACTTCAAGGCTAATGAATATGTGATTCAATTGAAATTTTTAGAACGCATTACTCATGGCGAACCAGCTGGTCGCCAAAGGCGGCTAGTAATAAATAAAACAACAACATATAATTGTCCAGTAGAGTAGATATTTGAAACGTGCTGACTAATCTTTAAAACGAAGAAATTATTATTATTATTTTACATATAATATAGATAGATGAATGATTAAATTAATACTTTAATTAAATTCAAGCACTGAATGTGGAGCAATATGGATTATCAGAAAATATCAAAAGCAGATAAGACAGAATGGAACTGAGGTGTATTTACGCTTTCAAATTGGAAGATTTCTTAAATTTTTGTTAATTCAATAAAGTAACTGCTTTTGGATTTTAAAATGTTAGGTAATTTCATCATCTAACAATAACATGATTAACTTTGAGACACACGTTTAAATGAATAAAAAATAGCTTTATCTTTAAAATTTCAATGATAAAATTGTTTTAAGAGTGTAGATACAATAAAGATATCTCATATACATAAAACACAAAGATATAGAATCCAAACTGTCTATGAAACGTATACATGCACATGATAAAAGAGATTTCAATATTGGTGGCGAATATTAATTAAAAAAATTTAGCAAAATAATGTAACTTCAATATGTGTATAAAACTACCAAAAAATTATTAACTTACAATTCGGAATGCTCTATAAAGTCCTATGAATAGAAGAATTGATGATAAAATGCAACCACAAACAGCTGAAATAAGGAATAAAGTGAATTTGGCATGATTGCGATGACCACAACAATTGTTGATCCATGGACAATGATGATCCATTTTCATCACACATCTATCAAGAATACAAATACATATAAATAATTTAGAATATTAGAATCAATACACCCAGAAAGTCCAATTGTTTAAAATCTAGATTTTGTTTTAAAAGATATAATCAGAAGCTAATATTTAACAGATAAAACATGCATCAAGTCGGCTATAATAATATAGTAGGAAATAAATATACACCAAATCTGCTATAATGTAATAAAAAAGAATTTTTTTCAATAAGTGTAGAATACTCCAGTAAATCATTTAATATTTTTTTCGAGATGCATTTCTCCTATTTTAAAATTTACTTTGAAAGAAATCTAATATTAATCACAAAATAGATATAGATTAATTTTATCATGAGTATAAACTATAGTGATGATTGAAATAAGGAAGAAAACTCATGAAATTTTAATTTAAACCATGTGGAACAATTAATTGAGCACCAGTTTTAATATACTATTTATAGCCTAAAATTTGCTTTGAAAGAAGCAATATATTGACAGTTACAAAAGAGATACACATTTTATCAAAATATTTTTAATAAATAAATAATATCAAAGGAACTTTATACTAAGACACAAGAAACTAAATAGAAAATCCAAAGATGTCAGAATATGAGAGAATTCTATACGTGCAAAACAGCAAAGGTCTAGTTTCAAATGCTTATAAATGTATAGCATTTTCTTCCATACAATTTTTTAATAGAAAATTGAGATGCAGATTACAAAAGGAGTGCACACAATCTGGAATTAACATCAGTACAAGATTTTATAATTAGACAAAAAGATAATCCATTTCAATCTAATTTTTTTACACCATTTTCATCTAAAAATTACCTTCTAAATATTATCTTAGCGATTATTTCATTTGTAAACATATATCTATATGGAGCTTTTTTCAATATTTATACAATTCATTAATAAATACCAATCAGAAATATATTTTAATGATTGAAATCAGAAGAAATATATAATCAACAACCATTTATCATATAATGGAGACTACTTTATAAAATATGAAATTATTAGTTTTTCCCTTTTTGAATAATTTATTTTCACACAACATAGCTATTTTGAGATTGATGGACAACTTTGAATAATTAGATTTCCCAAACTTCCAAGTTGACCAGCAGGAAGATCACTGACATTAAATAATTTGATTTGCACTATTTCTGTGTACATAGTTGACTTTGAATGCACTCAGAAACTAGACACTTAACAGTGTAGCAAAGTTGAATAACTTTACTATCGAGTCAAAAAGTTTTCAACAAGTTATTGAAAGTTGTTTAAACTTAAAATGACTTTAATAGAAGAAATCAAAAGCCCTATGAGGAATTATTTTCAGTAACTAAAGATGTACTGTGAAAAATGAAGATACTAAGAAAGATAGTAACTGGATTGCACAAAAATGCAAAATGAAACAGTCATATTGAGAATTTATCATAAGCATTCAAACATGAATAAATATAAAAAATATGGTAATATATCAATAAAAAAATTATTTTACATCAATTCATATGGATATTAGAATGAAATTTCATAATAAATGACTTTCACAGCTTATTGCAAATTCATATCAAAGGCTTCTATTACTTCAGATTAATCTTTTAATTGCTCCTAACATTCACATCTATGGAACAAACAGTACAGGATGTATAAAAAAATAAAAGTATCAAATATATTAACATATTCTAAAAGATGAAATAAATGTAACATTCATTGATTTTTTTCTAGAAAAATGAAAGTAGTTAAAAACTTGAAAAATCACAGCTTCATGCTAATATTTATTTTGATGCATTTAGATAAAAAATTAACTTCCAGATACCATTATATGTTTAATTAGTCAACATTTTCCATATCTAAAAAAAGTAAAATATATTTTTCATAATTGTAAAGCGTTACCTTTTACATTTGCGGCAATGATGAGCTCTTGGTGCTTTATAACCATTACATAAAGTACAATATTGAAGATAACGACATTCTTCGATATTTTCCTATACAATAAGATATTAAATATCAGAAAAACAACAGAATAAGATATATCAAAAAGATAAAGTTTAGTACAGCCAAAATAGCATTAATAATAATTTATTCCCTATTCAATAAAGGCAAAACTGTTATGAAGGGATTCCAATGCTTATAATAATCATCACAGAAAACATAGAAGTTAATACGTTGAAGATTCATTTTTATTTTTTATTAATCCAAATATAGCCAAAAATTTGATATAAATATTATAATTAAGTATTAATTATTTTTCTCAAAAAGACGCATTTGAAGGTTTTTGTGTTACCAGAAGCATGTTCTACATAAAGTAAAATTATTATTGCAAACAACTACTGTCAATGCAACGGAAGAATTAATCTTTTGAAAAAGATTTAAACTGTGGAAGAAAGTTAAAATAAATTAAATAATGTTTAGCTCTATGTTATTAAAACTTTATAGAAAGTTATGTAAATATTTAATACAACTTTTGATCATGAATCTTATTACATAGTAGCTTTAACCCTTCATATATAACTGAAAATGCCTATTATAGTAGAAAAACAAACAAACAAACAAAAAATTTACAAAACACAAATTAGTAATAGAAGTCACAGTTTGATTGAATAAATAGAGTTGTTATCAACTAACAAAGATAAAACAATACAGCATTTTAATTTTTTAAAGAAAAATATACCATCTTCCTTAGATAAAGCAATGTTTAATTTCAAATAAACTCAATAATATTGAAAAAAACACATAATATGTAATTCAGATAGGTTAAGCATACATTTGCTTTCTCTGAGAAAAGAGAGCCAAGGAAAGATAATATGCCAAGTGTAAAGAATCAGTATTCATTGCACTGAAAATCAAGTGTAAAGAATTAAGGTTTGGATGAAGAAAGCTATTAGTTTAATAAAGTATTTAATCTTTACTTTTAGTTTTCAGAACAGTGGTGTCTTTTCAATTAGTGGATGAAAAGTTATATGATCAATAATATTTTGATAATGAAAAATTCAGGAAGTAAGAAATCTTTTAAGTGATACCATTAGTATGTTCTGATTATACACTAATTCTCCCATTTCATAATAAATTGGGAATCATCTGTAAATCAGAGCTAAGCAATAAATATTTAAGTAGTATGCTTGGATAGTACTCTAGTTTTCCTGATTTATAATAAATTAAAAAAACCAGTAAAACAGAGCTAAGCAATAAATATTTAAGTAGGAATCAATTAGTATGTTCCAATAATACACTAATTCTCTTGATTTATAATAAATTGAAAAAAATCTGCAAATCAAAGCCATGCAATAAATATTTAAGTAGAAATGTTTCTATAATACTCATAATATTAGACAAATGCATAATAACTGAACTTAATAACAAGAATAAAAATTTAAAATGACTGAACTAATTTCATATTCATTAAATATATAAATTAAATGAGTGAGACATGGATTACAATAACGATTTTATAGTACTTACAGGATGCCAACCTAGTGGAACATAACCAGGACCAATAAACATGGCACAAAAGAAATTGTAAAGTGTGCAGCTCACAAGAAAAAGAAATAACACATAAACACAAATAGACATCCATGATGAAAAGAACGGTAGCCACATCGACGTTATTTGTAGAGTAGAAAATGTAATGCAATTTATGATTATCATGGCGATTATGGGCCCCCAATGGCTAATACGGTAAAAAATTTCAGACATTCCCATTGTAATAAGCCAAGCACTGCAAATATGAAGAGCTAAATAAAATTCACTTAATATGTGAGTTATGGAAATACACTATTAATATATTTGGCTAATTTTTTCTAATCACAAGTATAATGATGCACGTGATTTGTCCCATGAGCTAAAAAACATTACTGATCAGAAAATTAAGTCAATAATCATGAAATATTACATCATGACTTTTTAATAATTCATAAGAATACATCGATAATAAATTACATGTCTTATCATATAAGTAATATTTATTATCATGCACAGTAAAGAACGCAACAAGAATGAATTCTTTTGCATGGCACTGTAAATTTTTGCGAATGCAAGTATAAGTTACATCATTATATTACAATTATTTATAAAAATAAATAATAAAACAAGAGCTCCTCGTCAGCTGAGCTGCAGCACTTTTGAATAAAATGTGTGTATCAAAATTTAACGGATACAGTTAACTCTCATTGACTTTTTTTTTAGAAAAAAAAAATGAACCCAGACGGTTGTAGAGGCAAACAAATAGTAATATTTATTAATAAATATATTTAAATTTTATAAGATTAAATTATTGAATAATCGTATAGGGTACTTATTGAAAAGAAATATATAAACTTTAAGTAAGGTGGATGAATATTTAAAACACTGATTCACACTTTATTATAGAAAAGTATGCCGTAGTATGTAATACTTTTCGTGATATGAAAAATATTTGTCCAGCTGTCTTTTATAATTTTACAGGAAAGAATTTTTTTTAAAGAAGTTTACCTATGCTTGAGTCTTAGCTCAAGATTCTATTTTTGATATCTCACAAATAATCGTGTAGTGTTCTGCGATCCTTATTTCATGTCTGATTTAATAATGGTTGGCCATTGACAAAAACTGGGAGGTTTGGAAAAAAAAGTTGCACCTTGTTCCTTTTTTTAAGTTTATAAAGAATTCTTTTGGAATTAAGATGGTTATATATGGTATTCAGAAAAGAGTAAAGCTCAATGAGCTTTTTTATTCAAGTGAAAGATCAGCCATACAAATTTATAGAAAACATCGGCAATATTTCAATATTAGAGTATTTTCTAGATTAAATATTATTAAAAGGAATATATTTAAAGCCTTTTTCCTTTGATAATTCTGACAAAAGGAGGGATTTTTTAGACCGCTTGCAACCAAATATTAAAATAAATAAATAAAAAGAAGTTATTTTGATTTTATACCATACTATATATTTTTTGGAGTTTTTAAAGGAAAAGACGTATAAATGCAACACATTTTATTTATTTAACAGGGCAAAAAAAAAAAAAATCAAAGATTAATTATAGTTCAAATTTGACAGTTTCGGCATGCTATTAAATTAATTGGATAGAAACTGTATATAGAATTTGAATGCAACAGATTTTATTTCTGTAAATTCTCATTGCCTTATTTTCAATTGCGATATTATCTTTGTTTTTTACCTTTCATCATTTAACACATTCATTACCAAATGCCTCACCTGTAATACATATTTATTTTCTAATTGTACTGGTGTTAGATGACTCTTTCTCCGTTATAGTTAAGATATTGCAAAAAAGGGGGAATCTAATGAAATTGCTCCGAATAGCAGGCTTGAGCCGTGGCCTACGAGAGAGATATCTTTCGGAGGCCACGCTTGAACTGTGCAAAGCGAACGTTTTTACGATCTTGTTGTTTTAAATATAATTTCAAGTGATCTCCTCTTTAAGTGAGTTATGATAAATTCTTGTCATCTAATGAAATGAAGATATTAATTATCATTTGTTCTTTTTATTTATTTTGGTTACAGTAATTATATATGGTTATTTGAACTACCCGAAATCTTTGTTACCCTTTTCATACCTTCCGATTCTCTTCCGTTACTTCTTATTCACTTTGAGAAGTTTCTCACAGATTTAGAGAATAGATAGAGGGGTTTACTGTTTGAGAAAAACTCAATCAACTTAATGGAACTCAAAATGATGAGTCATTAGATAAATATTTAAAGGATTAATATTGTTTTTGATTGAGCAAAAGAGAATTATTTTGATAGAAGATAGAAAAGAATAGATTTTGATAGATACAAGAATTATCTTGACAGAGAAAGATATTTGATTTTTGATACATAGAATGATTTTGATAGGAGACTTTGATAAAATGTATTGTTATGAATAATCTGTTTTCCAAAAGATTTTTAAATAATAATGCTAAAAAAAGTAGTTTTATCTGAAAAAAAAAAGATTTTTTTAGCTGAAATCAGAATTTTTCTTAGAAGTTTTTTATTTCTGTACTACTTAATTGAATCACCTTCTTTGTTAAGCAAGTTGAAAAGAAAGCGAAACCACTCTAATGAGAAATTCTTTCTGAACAAAATTGATGGAAAAAAAAGAATGCATTCTGAACAAAATTGACATCCAAAATCCTCACTGCATTTTGAACAAATGTGATAATCCGATCTTCTGATCATGACCGATCTTCGAATAGATGTGTATGATCTTTAAGAAAATTAAAAAAAATCAAATTAATGTAATGTGATTTGGAACTACTAATGTGCCCAATGGTGTTATTTTATTTCGAATTTTAAACAAATTCAATTGGTTAGAAATCAAAGTTTTGTGTATATAGTTTGTTACTAGTTATTTCCAAGAATTGCCTTAGGATAGATTTTACGCAACTTTAAAATTGAAAAAAAAAAAGAAGAAAAAAATGAAATATTTTTTCCATGATAGTATTTTAAATTTCGTGTTAAATATTTAAAATTTTTTAAATATGTCAAAAGATGCGATAAGATAAAAGCAAATGATTTTCCTAAATTGCCAAAGTACAAATTTTTCAAAGAGAAAGTCAATAAATAGGAGTGAAATTAAAATTAAAGTACAACATTGGATTTTTTGGATTTTGAGGGGAGTTGGGTGGCTTACGGATCTGCAGTATACTGCTTATTTAAAGCGATTTTCAAAATTGGGATGAAATAAACTAGCCGCAAACAAACCAAAACATTCTTATTTTTATTGATTATGGTACAAAAGTTGTTCAGGTTGAAAAAACTAACCGCGACAATTAATTTTCTAAAACCTTTTTTCCTCTAAAATAGAAGCAATGAATTCTAAAGCAATTCTCGATAAACTAACATGTAACAAACATTATTTGTTAATAGTTATACATTATTTGTTGATAGCTATACATTATTTGTGAATTCAGTACTTCAAATTAATCATATAAATTTTTATTTACGAACAAAATTTTAACTTGGACCCTTTTTAAAATCATTAACCATATTCTACTACATTGTTTGATATTAAACAATATTCACAATGTTGTGCAATATTACTGAATATTGAATAATCTTACATAATATCGCATAGTATTATTCAATACTGATTAATCTAATATCGCACAATATTGTATAACATTATTGAATAATTCTACATAATATCACACAATATTGTGTAATATTATCGAATATTAAATAATCCAACATAATATTGTAAAATATTGTGCTTACAATATTTATATATAGATATTTTAAATGATAGCTAAATTTATCACTAATAATAATTAACAAGTAAAATTAGCAATAAAAATTAAAAAAAATTATATCTGTTCTAAAATTTCCATCAAGATTGTATTTATTCTGTCTAAAAATGTTTATCCTTTTGGCCGGAGAGAACAATGAGACATGACGCCAGTTATAATAAAAATTGTGAAAATGACTTTATTTATTTATTCATACAACAGTAAGTAGGAAGATTGGGTAGCGAAATTGTCACAACCACATATTGGTGTCAGGCAATTCGCTTACAGTAAAAAGGGGGTTAATATTTTAAAATCTTAACTAGATTAAAGTCTGATTTTGAATACAACTTCCGTTTCACTTTATTTTTTGCTTTAAATTTACTTCACTTTGGCACAGAAGCAATAATACTGATTTCTTAAATATTGTTTCATAATTTTTGGAAAAGAAGGGAAACAAATACCAGACATAAAAATAATGCATTGATATAGCATATTATTTTATGTATTGTTGAAATTTAATATTTCTTTAGAGGTAACTAATACAGTGTCTCACAAAAGTGATGGGACACTTGTGCTTTACAAAAGGAAAATGCAATAAAATAAATAAATAAACATGTACACAAAATTTTGGGGTGTGTTTTATATTTAATGTTAGTAACGATTATTACATTATATACATTTTGTCAAAATATTAAAATAAACTTAATAAATTATACAGTTATTTAGAAAGGAGCAAAAAAATGGCTCAGATAAGTGATGGGACACTTACTTTTCCATCAAATATTTATCCAAAAATTTTACTTTTTAAAAGATTTTAATATCTTGTTGGATTTCCTTTTACTTTTAAAACAAGATTTAATCTTCTTGGGATGGATTTGACTAATTTTTCTGTGATTTTTGGAGTGATTTTACCCCATTCTTCTTGAAGCACCGATTTTAATTGTTGTTTTGAAGAAATGGCGTGTTTGCGAATTCTTGATTCCAATTCTTGCCAAATATTCTCTATGGGATTTAAGTCAGGAGATTGTGGTAGTGTTTTTATTATTTCAGGACAGTTATACAGCAGCCAGAGTAACGTTCAAAGCAGTGTGCTTGGGATCATTATCCTGGTAGAATTTAAAATCGTTATGAAGGTTCAATTTTCGTGCTGAAGATTTCAAATTTTGCTTTAAAATGTCGATATACTTGTACTGTTCCATTATACTGTCAATAAAAACAAGATAACCGAGTCCAGCGGACGACATACACCCCCATACCATAACTCCTCCTCCAAC
Organism: Argiope trifasciata; assembly: GCA_026543055.1. Lineage (NCBI taxonomy): Eukaryota > Metazoa > Arthropoda > Arachnida > Araneae > Araneidae > Argiope > Argiope trifasciata. Next base: position 5,607,022 of record JAPMOQ010001131.1, on the reverse strand, counting down.
ATGTTTTACTGTTGGCACCAAGTTCTCTTTACGAAATTCTTCCCTAGGTTTTCTCCACACCAAGATTCTACCGTCAGAACCAAATATATTAAATTTACTCTCATCAGCAAATATAACTTTATTCCAGAAATCAGAATTCTTATTTATGTAGGATTTTGCGAATGCCAGTCTGAGTTTTCTATTCTTTTCACTTACGAAGAATTTTTTCCTGGCTATTCTACCGTGATATCCAGCAGATTGAATTACTCTTCTAATAGTCTCAGGTTTAACAATTACTCCGTATAATGTTTGTAAATCAGCATCAACTTTAGGAGCACTCATTCTTGGATTTTTTTTAATAATTCGAACGATAATTCGCTTTAATCCATTAAATTGCTTTGATGGTCGGCCATGTCTTCTTTTATCCTGAATCATATGATTCTTTTTATATCGTTTAATGATGTTGAAAACTGTTGAATGACTCAAATTAACTGTTTCAGCAGTTTCTCTAATAGATTTTCCCCGTTCAATATGCAAATTAATAACTAATTTTAGAATTTCAGGCGAAGTTTCTTTTCGTTTAGCATTCATGGCTGCACAGAGCTAAAAAACACAAAAATCCCAAAGCAATCTGGAGAGAAATACTGCAGACAATTTTATAAATTATTGCCAATTGCTTTTGAGTAAAAATAACCCCCCCCCCCAAAATATTTTTATTGCTTATTTCAGACGATTTTTGTGTCATATCTAATGGTATCCCATCACTTATGTGAGCTAATTTTTGCTCCGTTCTAAACAATTATATTTTTATTAAATTAATATTTTAATATTTTGACAAAATGTATGTTATGTAATAATTGTTACAAAATCTAAGTATGAAATACACCCACAAAAAATTTGTACATATTTATTTATTTATTATATTACATTTTCCTTTTGTAAAGCACAAGTGTCCCATCACTTTTGTGAGACACTGTATATTCATATTCAATGATAGTAAATATAATAGTAGGATTTAAAAAAATGCTGAAAAAATCTATAAGTCAAACATTTTATGAGTAAAGTTAACATTTAAAAAACATTTGGAAAAAAAAAACATTCCTTCATTCCTTTTCTAAAACTTATATAGAGCTGTAGTACTTCTTAACATCTTGATTTTATTTTCTGCCGATTTTTTTTTGTTTCACATATCAAATTTTCAAGAACATAAAAATGACTAGAATAATAAATAAAAATATAATTAGCAACAGATATTATAAACTTTAAATATAAAAAAGTACAACATGATAAATATGTGATAAATAAATGTATTTCTAATGAAATAAAAAATATATAATAAATATTATAACAGACATAAAAATGTAACAAACAAATGAAAAAATTTTAAAATTAAAATAACATGTATACTTATAAATATTATTAACATAAATGCAATAATTAAAAATGAAATAAAAATATACATGTTGATGTCACTTCAGAAATTTGAGCTTTTAATTACTCTTCCTGTATAAAAATATTTTAAATATTTACACAGGAATTCATTAGCTTCTTCTTTAATAAATATCCCTTTTAAGTGCAACATATTTTTTTTCGTTAAATAAATAAATAAAAAATAGAATAATTACGCAATTAAAAATTGATTATTATTATTATTTTTTAATTTTTACACTTTTTTTTTGTAAATTTCATAAATAATATATTATGAAGCAAAGCTTTAGTTAAAGCGTCACATATTATTATATGCACTTTTAACTTATTATTTCTAACTGATTTCACAATTATCAATTATCAAAGAAAAAAGTTAAAAAAATGCTTTCATTTTTTAAACATTGTTATTAAGGGCTTTTAACTTTTATTTTACTTTTAACTTGTGAAATTCTTTTGAAAGATTGATTAAGAGATTAAGAATCTCTTAGTTAATTATAGAACCAGGAAATTAGTTATAATTAATTTGTAATTATGTATCAAAAGATAAAAAAAAGAATATTTTCATTTTTAAAATTTTATTTTGAATTATAGCATATGCAATCTTTCTAAGAAAATAAAATTTTTGTTAAATAATTGCATATTCGATCAATTAATTATAATCAAATAATTATTAATTATCAAGAAAAGAAATAAAAAAATTCTTTTTCTAATTTATAAGATTCTTTAGAAAGAATGTTAAGAATTTTGCAATCAATCTCATAACCAATTGATTAATTACAATCAATCACAACAAAGTTAAAGGTGCATTGTTTTTCAAGTGCCGCACAGATTTATAATTTATGAGAATTAATAAAAAATACTTTAATCAATCAATTAGATATAATCAATCTGAAGAAATATTAATATGAAGAATATTTAAAATAAAAAATAGTTTTAATACCTTAAAAGAATTAAAAACAACAACAACAACAAAAAAAAACTGGGTTATTATTTGACACATCAAATATTTATACCAATGTAGGAAAATTTTCCACTTTTTAAAATTTTGTCATCAAAGAAAAGAATTTTCAGAAGTAAAAATTTTACTGTAAAATTTCAAGTTTCGAACAATAAATATTTAAAACAGATAATAATTTTTGCTTCTTAGTTTTCAATTCATTTAGACCATTACAAATACAATGAATCTTTATATAATTTTTTTTAACAGCAACTCGTGAAACTAGTAATATTACTTCTGTCTTTTTATAATAGTAAACTGAAAAAGAATAATAAAAATGAAAAGCATAATAAATATTTAAAACTCTTTTCTGCAAAAAAGATTGTAAGAATTGGTATTTTACAGTATGCAGTACATTTTCAATTCCTCGAATAAGCATTTAAAAAGCAACAACAACAA
>JAPMOQ010001131.1:5558166-5604209 GCA_026543055.1 Argiope trifasciata | reverse complement strand
CAAGGGGACACTTTTGATAAACAAAGAAAAAATTAAAAAGAAGTATATATTTTCCTTTTTCAAGTATTGGAAAAATTAATTCCTTTCCTTTCCTTATTTGCGAAACAAATGAAAGAATTATATTGGAAAAAAAAAGCTGTAGTAAAAAATATTTTGAGAATCAGAGTTTTGATAAGAGAAATAAAAATGAAGTTAACCTTTTAACACACATCAATGTTTATGTGCGTAAGTTATGATTTTGGTTTTAGAAATTTAATAATAAATAATTTTTTTGTTATTAAAAATATTTGATTAGGAGCTTATTAAAGATTTTAAGTTCTTTTATTAATAATTGTAAAAATTTTATACTTTTTAGTTACAATATAGCTTTATAATTTCTATACATTTAGGCTTTATAGTCTTTATTAAATTTTAAATTCAAAATAAATACTTTAAAACTTTATATACTTAACATAGAAGGTATCATTAAAAATGCAACTTCAATAACAAAGAAAAGAAAAAAAAACATTAGTGTAGATTTAAGTAAATACTAAATTCTATAACTAAAGAATAAAGCCATAAATTTTTTCTCTGTATTACAACTTAAAAATTTAATTTTGCTTTAGTTAAAATATTTGTTTTTTTTTTATTTCTAAAATGGAAGATTGTAATAATAAATACAAAATAATCCTTAAAGTTTACTCCTCATTTTATGCTGAAAATTCTTTTCAATCATTATCTTTCCATTTTCATGTCATAATAGAGAGCAAGTTTAAAAAAATTGATAATTCGATTTAATACTAATTTCCATATTCAGTAATCTTCTGTTTTTTTGGGGAACGAAATTTTCACATCAGTCATAGCCACTGATCATTCCATTAAAAATACTGATGCCATCACTTGGTTTAAAATAATTTATATAAATTTAAATTTCTAAAGTTCGTCTAAACATATGTTATAAAAAAAGAAAACAAAAGAAGTTCGAATCTGGGGTTGTTGTTTATTTAAAAGGCCTTTATTGAATAAATCTAATTTTCGCATGATACTCTGGTTCCTCTAATGATATTTTCTGTAAATATTGTACTTTTTTGGGATATTATAAACTATATCTAAAACCCCAAATTTAAATATAATCTAATCTACACAAACTGCTCATTGGATATTATTTCTTGATAATTTATTTTTTTAGAAGCTCTGAAATTTGTAATACTGTAGATAAATATGATACACATTCTTTAATACTTTCTTTCCCTTACGTATGAAATTCTTAGTTTGAAACTGTCATAATCTTTCAAATTTTGTCCAATAATTATAACATATGAGGAATAAAATGCATGAAAATACATTTTTTTACAAATAGATGCATACACACTCGATTTCATGATGCATTTTCATACGAGAGCTTTTTTTCCACATAAGATCGTATGAATGTCCATTTTTTAAAGGGCAGTGTGTATATTATTTTGATTATATAAAGGAACCCGTTTACTGAGAAAAAAATACTATTATTTCATTGAAATTACAATCTGGTAACCTTTCATTTGCGATCAAGCTGATAAATTAAATTAAAACGAAAAATGGAATTAATATCCACGAATTTTCACCTTCAATTAGAATTCGGGAACTAAATCATAGTCTTCAGAGCATACAGCACTCACTGGGCAACGTTAACGCACGCGCAGTTACACTGATAAGTTGCTATTCGCTTTGGGCTTATTTTGAGAATGAATGAACCACACCATACCATTGGTGAATCCATTCTCATTAAAGTCTTGTGAAATTTAAATCAATTTCTTAAGAATGATATAGATGTTTATCAAAATTAAGTCAAAAAAATTCTGCCAAATATTTTAAATCAAGTTGTTCCGATTCATGTTAGAATTAATTTCAGAATAAAAGAATTGTTATTTTATTTTTTCACATTCTTTTTACATTCGCTTGCGCAGAAAAGAAAAAGAGCCAAACGATTTCTTGGTTTAAAATTTTGTCAAATATTTTTAGTCAAGTTTTTCTGATTCATGTCAGAATAAATTCCAGCATAAAGGTATTCTTTTTTATACTTAATATTTCTTTTCACGTTTACTTACGTAGAAAAGAAAAAGAGACAAACAATTTCTTGATTTCAAGCGCTTATATGTCGCAGCGCAGTTATCTATTATTTTTTTGATACTGCACATTATTCCATAAAGTACTGTAAGTACTTATACTTGAAATCCTCAGTAACATTCATATAAGGGCGTTATTTTAAATAAATCCTAAGCCATCAAGAATAACATACAGTTCCAATTATAGCTGAGAAAATGCACATACATGTATATATATATAGATATCTGTATACATATACATTAATAACGTATCATACTTCAAACATAGCTCCATCGAACTTATAAATTACTCTACATTATGCAATATACATAAAGATTCCAACAATTTTTTTATCACTCTGAGTTCCTTTAACACTTATTTAAAATGCCATTCATCAATATAATGTTGAATTTACAGCGAACATTTGCGCAGTGTTCGCCGCTTTCCTCAAGTTCTGAGCATTTTAATTGGACCACAGATTTTTTTATTATTGAATATCAAGTTACAGGAGATTATTCTTTGGAAGCTAAAGTCTTTGTCGTTATCCAATTTTGATCCATCGGTCTATTGAATAATCTAATGCTGATAACCATCTGAAAAATAATAATAAAAATTATTAGAACTTTAAAATTAAGAATTGAATTGAATTTGACGTTGATTATGATTGAAGTTGAAAAAAATGATTGAAATTTTTTGCTTATGATTTGAAATTATGCCTCTTGTTGCGTTTAAAACTGTTAAAAACACATGAGATCGTATCAGATTTTCGAAAGTTTGAATCATTGACAGTAATACTCTAAGTAAACTAAAACTTTACATTTAATTATATTTATAATATAATTTCAAATTTTAATGAGTGTTTAGGAGACTTTTTATATACAGTAAAAGCTCTTTATTTGCGGAGTATATGTTCCATAAATATGCCGCGAATACAGAAACCGTGAATACGGAATGGTCATTTATATGGGATTATAGGGGATACGTTCCCAAGTGACAAAATAAAAAAAAAACTAATACATAAAAAATCAATTTAATTGAAGTTTTTGAACATTTTGATTAATTATCTTAAGGTTCAGGCAATGGATTGAAGAATTTTGTAATTTTCTCTTGCTTGGCAGTTTTTAAAAGCTCCTTCGTTTCAGACTTATATGCTGCAGTTGCATTTGCCTCTTAAAAATAAGACTTCGTTCAATAGACGGATCAATGTTCATAAAGAAATCGCAAAGCTCATTTGCCATTCTTAAACCTTCACTAAGATTTTTCAAATTAAATGTCACGTTTCCAGTGCTTGTTGAAACCTCTTCTTCAATGGGCTGTGAATTTAACATTTCCTCCAAGTGGGTTTCAGTCAGATCTTCATCTTACGATTCAAGCTATCCCTGAATGTTACTTGATACTATCTGTTCGAACCCATCCCGTCCTATTCCATTCGCGATTTAGGCTATGTTTGCAGTTTGCATTTAACAACATACTTTAGGCAAAGTTGTAATAAGATCTATTTTACTTTTTTTGTTAGTCCATTTGGCGGCATTTACAAAGGGTATTGGGTTGGATAACTATTGGAATCCTTTTATTATTATGTGTGTATTTATTAGATCCGCGAATAAAGAAATTTTTAGCCTCGAATATAGGAATGGGGTCGCATTTTTTTAATTCGCGAATAGTGAAAACGCGCATAAGGAGCTTTTACTGTATGATATTTTTTCTCCATGAGCACAAGAGCCCCATGCAGACCTTGGCTGTCTCAACCACGCGCACTTTCCAGCCTTTCTATCCCTCGCAACTCCCTACCAGTTCTTTATCCTCAAAACCCCCTGGTCTCTTTCCACATCAGCCAGCCATCTAGTTGGGGATCTTTCTCTGGCCCGAGATCCCAAAGGATTTTATAAATGGATATTTTGAAGGGAGTTGCTTTTAGGGTTTTTCCAGATGTGGCCGAATCATCTTAACCTAGTGCTCTGGGTAGGCAGGGTTATCTGTGGTTGCCTATAGAGTTTGTATAATTCAAAATTGAATCCAGTTCACCATCATCCTTTCTCTAATACTGGGCCAAAAATATCTCAAAGAATCTTTCCCTCAAAGATGTTCAGAGAACTCTGAATGTCCAAGTTTCACTTGTGTAAAGCAGAATATGGATAATAAGAGTCTTATAAATTCTTTGTTCAGTTTTTGATTAATTAAGTTGGATCTTAGTTATATATTATTTATTATGATTTAATTTTCGTATGGTATTGCGTTTACGTTTCTACTTTTGCTTTGATGTTAGTATTTTTTGGTAAAAAAAATATTTTCTCTACTTTATAATAAAATTTTCTAACTTTTATTGTTTACTTTCTTTCCCACATTTAATTTATTTTCCAATATCGTAAATGTAAAAGAATTTTGTTATAAATTTTTTTCCAATTTACTAACAGATGGTGCTCTGATATGGAATAAAAAATTTAGTTAAAAATTATCTATTACTGATAAATTCTAAAAAAGATTAGATTATTATATTGTGTTGGAAACATAAAATTGTATAATTCCAGAAATCTATTATATCAGGAATGGAAGAAAATCGATTATAAAAATCTGTCCTTATAAATATGACAGAAGTTAAATGAAAGTACATGAAAGACTAATTCGAATAGCATTAATTTTAATAGAGTAAGTGCATAAGATACATACAAGTATACATCGTAATAATCTCTGTAAAACATTACTATGTACGTGGTTTAACATTTCACATAGATTCTTTTATCTTTACTTTAACTTTTTTTCTACTTTATAATCTTAATATCTATTGTTTTCTAAATTCCTTACTATTTGGTATAATTGATAAAGAATCGCTATTTAATTTTATCAATTAATAAATGATAACGAAGCTCTTAAAATAATAGTGCATTTTCATCAAGAATACTAAAGTAAATAAAATTTCGATATTCTGGCAAAGGAAGTGGAAAATCAGCTACAAAATTTCGTCTCTACAACCTATTCAAATTATTAAAAAATGTAAGATAAAAAGTTAAAAGAGATTTATTATTTTCCTTTTGTTCACTGATAAAATAAAAGAAGTAAATCAACTAAATTCTTAGCATTTTTCTTTTAACGGAAAGAGTTACTGAATGAAAATCTAATTAAGTTTGTTATAATAAGAGAAACAAAGTAAAATTAATTTATTTCACCTTTTCTTCTCGTTCTCCGTGTCTGCTAGGAAGTAAAGATATTTGTATCTGGGCTCTGGTGGCACGGCTTCAAAAGCATTCTTTTGCCCGTGACAACTGCTACTTTGGACCTTGTAACCATGCAACTGAAACAGACCTGGAAACAAAACAAAAAAAAATCCAAGACTTTGTTACAAAAAAGATAAAAGCAATATTGTTGTGGGTAATATTTTATTTTCGATAGTTAGGCATTGACTGTTAAGCTTCTAATAGAGGGCAGAACTGCTGTTCCCATCTATTTTATAGCTTCTTACTAAATGTTTAGTTAGAGCTAACTATTACAAGAGCTTCAAAAATAAGGCAAATGAAGTCGCAAAGAAAATTAACCTTTATAGTTCAGACACCAAACTTAAGAGACCCAGAAACGTTTTGCTACTATGAAATATACAACCTTGTTTTTCTGGAATCTATTTTTCTCACATACCAATCCTTTATTAATTTAATACGAAAATTAGATCAATTTCCTTCAAACATTCAATACTAAATCCCAATGGATTTTAAGTGTAGATCGATTACAAGGCGTTGCTTTTGTGGGTCTGAGTTTTGAACCTGGAATACACAGGTCTCAAAGTTAAAACCAAACTAAAAAATCACCTTGGTCCAATAACAAATTATGTGTCCTTTGGATTGCAGTAACTTTCCAAAATTAACTGTAGTCGAGTGATTTAAATAATTAAAAAAATCTAATTGACTGTTTGCTATCCAAATCTTATTAATACATTTGATTAATGTTACGAAATGAAATTTTGAAATTATCCTAGGAGTATTATTCATTTGCAAGAAACTTAGCATCAGTTTTGGCGACAAAAGCGAAATTATACGAATATGGTATCAGTTAAGAGTGAAAATAAGATATCCTTCAAGGACATTCGATGGTTTGTAACGGGAGCTATGAAGTGTTTCGATCTAAAGGATGAGTCATCGTTGGATTGTTAAAAGAATAGATAACGTAAAGAAAAACGAGAGTATCGAAACCATTGACTACCCACCTAAGGCAACTTTGGCGTTGCGGTCGGTGTAGAAGTAAAGGGAAGCATCCTTCAAGAGGAAGTAGCGCCTGCGCCAGGTCTTCCAACGATTGCTGTACTTGCTGAGGGGACCCTCGCAGTCAACGTTCGGTATCGATATTGAAGGAAGTTGGGCGTTGCGTAGGCTCTCGTCCACATATGGGTCCACCTGTGAATAGATATTGCCATATGTCAGTTCATAGAATTTAGATGACAAAAGTAATTGCAAATGCCCTGTAAATCTCTAGAAATAAAGCTGCAACATTATTTTTTAAAATTCTCTATAAAAATATAAACCACTGAATAAATTATGCTACCAATTTGTATTTATCGCTTCTCTATGAATTTAGTTTCATGGCAAGACAGAAAGTTTAACTGATAGTGTCAGTGGATGCTGAATGGATGTTCGGCTTGAATAATAAATATGATGAGCATTTCGTGAGTAATTTACGATAAAAAGGAAACAATATTTTACGAATTTTACTTACAAATAGTACGAAATATTAGGATGCCACAAAAGTTTCTTTCTCATCGCGCAAAAGGGTCAGTTTTTAAAAGGCGTCATGAAAAGTTCAAGAGGCATGGTTGATCAATGGCATAGCGGTCGTAAGCTATAAGTTTGATCAGTGACGAATTTTGTCTACCTCTATCTTTTTGTAGTTACTCATGTCATTTTGAGGCCCTTTGACGAATTAAGTCAATATAGTAACTTCTAGAGCTCTTGAATACAGAAGTATGAATTCTATCTCATATGGAGGTCACACAAACATTCACTTGCACAATCCCTTTTTACAGGTATGGAGGAATTCTTTCACGTACCTCACAAATAGAAAATAGGATAGAGAACAACCATGCCCGAACCAGGACTTGAACCTGGGAAGCCCAAATCACAAGGTGATTACCCTAGGCCAGGTCGCCGGTTACCCCTATCTTAAGGTATCCGACTACCTTAAAAATACTGGTTAGCTACCATATTGGCGATTTTTAGTGTTATTTCTTGTAGTTCAGACTTTCCTCTTTCCAAAACAGTTTAACTTTTCTAGGAAAAGAGAGGGCTGACCTATCATCCAGGAGAACATTTTAAGCAAAACATATTTTTCAGCTAAAATTTGTCTTTAACATTCACAAATATTTGATTTTCATAAAAATTCTCCACCGTTAACATATCTCAAAAACTAATAGAGGTATTTATATAAAAATGTTGGCGTGTGTTTTAAATAATACGGGCAATGAAAGGAACAAAAAGTTTTATTTTTGGCGAAATACTTTATCATTTATAGTTGTTTTTAGAAAAATTAAGCTGTAAATTTATGGAAAAAATGCATATATACGTATATTTTTACCCATAACTTCTTTGCATCTCAAGCCTTTTTTTAGATTTTGGTTCATTTCATCCATCATTGTATTCTATAACTTTGGTACAAAGAAAAATACTATTGCTGCATTATAATTTTGTGTAGAGTGTTAAACGTTTTGTCTAAATTTCATTAAAATTTTATACAAATGTTCCTATTTCTCAAAATATATTATATTTTCAAATAATTTTGTTTTATTTATTGTATATAATATAATTGACATTACATCTATATTATAATTGATTATAATTGACAATACATCTAAAATTCATAGTTTAAAATAGTTTAAAAAAATCCAATTGTTCAAAAGTTTTCTTTCGAACGTAGGATGATACCTTAATCTGTGTAAATGATGTCAACTAAGACGATTTTTTTCTCTTTTCTTTATTATATTTGTTTGAAAGATAATGCAAAACACACCAGCATTTTGTATCTATTATGACCTCTAAGAATGAAGCCTAAGGCACTTGTATAAATTCTTGCCCCCAGTCGTTACGCCATTGTATTTACACCGCAGTTTTAAATAAGCTATGATGAAGGATAATTTGGAAAAAGTCAGCTTTCAAGTCACGAACTAATCCAATCATTAGGAAGCTCATCAGAAAGATGAAAACATTTCCCTCACGGATATTGGGTTTTATCATTTCCTGGAGCTCAGATAATTGTTGTTTAAATTTTAATAGTTGGACTTAGGATAAACAAACAGAATTCTACAACTTCTTTTATCACTAACGATGCACAAGTACTGATAATTTTTTACTTAAACCTTTACAGTATTAGGTTATCAAGCAGAATTTTTCATTGCAGCAGCAAGTAATTTTCTTCCAAACTGTAAGAATGTAAACGCATAATCTGTACTTATAATAAAGCTCAATATGTGTGCGTATTGGTGCTCAGCAGGTCAGACCATTGGACCTACAGATACCAAATTTAGTTTATATATACCTTGGGAGTCTGAAATGTGAACCTCGGAGCGATTTTTTTTCGAATTTTTAATTAGAATTATTTAAAAATAAAGTGAAATTTCGACGTTTTCCTGCCATAATTTTAGAAAATGCTACAGCACAAAATTGAATTATATTTTTAGTGACACTAATATTTTAATCAACAAATTTAATTTCTATTCATTTTCATTTCGATTTAAAAAAAAATAATGTAATTAAGTTTTTCAACAACAAAAATAGAACTTAAGTTGCAAACGCGTGTTACGAGTGAAAGGAAAACAAATCATTTATCAATACGTTGCCATCAGATTGACAAAAACTCAAATAATAAAAGAACTATATTATTGCAAATTAAAGATTTAAAAATGTAATTTTCAGCACCTGTCTGTATTAAATAAAATAAATATGAAATATGTTTTTTCTAAAAAGAAAATGTAAAGAAAAGGGTTTTTGACTTTTACAGTATTATTAATTAAATAAATTAGATTTACTTACGACAAATATGGTTCAAAATATATCGTTTCGATTCAAGGCAAAACGGTAAATTTATAATACTTTAATAATCGAAATACATCTAACAGGTTGGTCTAAATGAAGTAAATAATTATCATGAATGTATCATGAGAATATGTAGAATGTATCATGAGTCTATAAATGTTTTTAAAAATGAAGCTTTTATTTATATCCTCTGCTCTTTGAATTATATTTAACAAGATATTTTTCAGACACTTATATAAAAGAGATAAACTTCAATTGATTAAGTCAGTCCCTGAAGCTGACTAATTTATGAATATTTGAATATCACTATTCAATAAAAGAGAGGAATTTGAGAATATTTTTTTGAATCATTCTTGGGATATTATATAAATTATGAAAGTACACATAAGACTCAAATGCTGATGGACTCCATTTTCAATACACATTAAAAAAGATTAATAGTTTCAGTAAAAATGGTTTTATATTAATTGCATATTAATTGGAGAGACATATAGTACATTACTGTCTTAAGGCCATTATAAAAGCACGGGTAAATTTTCGAAATTCCAAACATTTAGAAAAGTGTTGGTTTTTGACTATCTCAAAATCTATCTAGTTCTAAATTGTTTTTCTCGAGGTCAGAATTTTTTTCGTTAAAAACAAGTTTAAACCAGCTTTAAACAAACACTTGATTGTTAAACTATCAGATTATGCATTAAACTCACTATCAGATTATGCCAGCGTCGAATTTTAGAAAATTATGCTTAATTTTTCGTCCAAAAATTGTTCGAGCACCAAATCTGGAAAACTGGAGCATCTGCTGGAAAAATGACACTTAATACGAATAATTTCAATCCCTTCCCTAGCTGTTTCATTTTCATCTCCATCATTTTCCCCCTCTGCTTTTTTGGTGATAACTTCTTACGACCCTGCCCTTTATTGGCCAGACTGGAGAATCGGGTATATGGCAGACATGAATGCCAAGTTGTATTTTTGCTAGCGATGGGTAGCCAAATTTTTACAACTTACTAAATTTTTTTTAATAGTCCCAAAAGCGAAAAATTGGGTGCCTCAAAAGCGATAAATCGGCAACTTTCAGCCCAAACCTTTTGAGGCTTCAAAAACTCCAAACCAAAGCAACATTATGTTCTCACAAGATGAAATCTTCATTTTTTACCATATTTCAGACATAAAGGATAAGAAAAAAGGTGTCCCTTTGCATAGACAATAATTGAAATAATAACCGCTAAAGAGTTTATTGAGCATTAATAGGAAATTAAAATATTGTGATAGGATATTAACTTTTTAACTAGTATTAACCTAGATAATGAGTACCACTGATTTTTTTTTTCTATTTTTAATCTCAAACAAAACTAGCACACTAAAAAAAGAACGTTAAAATTTTTTGAATGATTTATCTCCATCTTCTATTCAATAATTTTTTTTCATATATTTTGAAAGAGAAAAAAGTACAAATAATTAAAATCTACAAAAGGTGAGTACCAATGCATTCATAATGCGGACTTTTATCTCAAAGATTAAAGATTATAAAAACCTATTAAGCATAAAAAGAATTTATAAATTAAACCCTTTTTTGCTTCTTATTTTCAGTCCCTTGAATAAATTTATTTTCAGATCATCTTTTGAGCCAAAACTTTCTTAATTAATTTTTTTGTGGTTTTGATATTTTTGTAGATAATGGAAAAATGAAAAACGTTTAATGTAAGACATTTTTAAAAGGTGTCATACAATAGATAATAACTTTAATTTTGATATAAGAAACCAAATAATTTTTTTGTTAGCCCTTTTTTTAAAAATTTAGTCGAACTAAATGAAGAGAGAGAGAGAGAAAGTAGAGATTAACTGCATTATCAGAATTATTAACTAATTTTCTCCAAAACATTTTAAGGAAATTAATTAATTTAGAATCTATTAAGATGCAAAAAAATCTGAAAAATGATGTGTCTAATATATGCACAGTCATTTAAATCTAATCTTTTAAAATCTTTTTTTCTTTTAAATCTAATCTTTTTAAATATAAGCAAAGTCATTTAATTTTAACCTCTTATGTGGTTAGGGGTTGAAAATAAAATGGAAATACTAAGCACGTGAAAAATTTCATAAGTTCAAGTATAATATTTTTAATATTTTATCTTTATTATTTTGATCATTATATTTTAAATTTAATATTTATGAGTATATTTGATCTTTAATATTTCAAAGCAAATGTGGTAAAAATACCATCTTCTATAAAAAAATCCTATGAATTATTTCGAAAAAATACTTTTAATTCAATTTCCTTTTAAGTATGATAATTTAAAGCATTTTTGTGTAGTTATTTACCAAACCTGTGGTCACGGGAAGATATATTTCATGATTTTTTTCTCTCCTTTGTCAGAAAAAAACCATGAAAAAAATAATTTAAGATATCTGAATTAAATTATTTAATTTACTTTAATTCGTCAAAAATAACAGCCGCAAATAAAAATAATTTATTTCAAATTTAAAAATATGTCAAAAAGAAGAAGAAATTATTATTGCAAGGAAATTAAACTCTATCCATAAGTTATTCGTGATTCCTAAATAAAGTATTTTTTAAAATCATATTGTGACATATATATTTACCATATTTTGGTGCTCTTCGTTCTTTTCAATGAATATCAATTTCCATGACATCGTATTTTTATTAAAAACGTTAAGAACTAGTTTAAGTTTTAATTGCAAGTTTTTTTCTATGCAAATGTATTTTTATTTTCTGATTTATCATATCAGTTGCTTAGGTAATTAACAAATCATTTTTTGTTTATTTATAATCTCATTAAATTACAGAACACGTAAAAAATACAATTAGGTATTTGATAAAACATTACAAACGGTTTGGATTTCATTGCGAAAATACAAATATTGTGGCGAATAAAGCAAAAAGTTTTAAAAATTGTCGAAATTCAGAGAAAAAATAGTACTACTACATTATTATCATTATTACAATGAACAAGAGTAATTCTTTTGAATTTTAAAATGAAGCAAAAATATATTTCGAAATAAAATTTTCCGAAGTATGTTTTTATTTACTACTAAACTAAATAAAACTGACTAATAAATTCTAGAGTTAAAATCGCGATTAATGTTTAATTAACAGAAAAGTTAAAATTTTCTTCGGATGGTACTTCTACCTTTGGTGATATTACTGAGAGATTCTGAATTTCTTTGTCATACGACAACTTAGAAAAGAGAATCTTAGGCATAATTGCAAAGAATGTGCAGGTGTTAGGAATTTGTATAGCTTCTCTTGTGGCGTGGGAAAAACAGTCAGCTACTTTTTTTAGAACGCTTGTTGGAACTAATTAAATAAAAAAGGGTGATTTGGATCAGGAAATAAGAGAAAATTTCAGTATAAGTAACATAGATTAATTTCAGATAACAAATTAATTAATACTTAATGGGGATTAATAAAACACACAATCAACTCACTCACGCATGCATACACATATTCACAATTTTTATATTGTAACAGTTTTAGAAGTGAGGAAAAGACAAAGTTTTTCTCAGTTTTTAACTAGTTAGAATTCTAAAAAAATGGCAAAAAGTTATTTCGATGTACAGATTTCCATTTCTCCTAGTATAAATATTCCAGTTTTGCAACAAACAGTTTAGCTTATAGAACGCTAACATATGTAGGCAAGCATATATAGCGTTTTTATTAGTAGAAAATTGTAGTTTCTTTAAAATGTAAAATATTTCTTTTAATCATGTTCTAAAAGAATTTCGAAACCATTAAAGATATACATTCAGTTGAAGAAAAAGCTCTTGGTACCTTACAGAATTATATCTTAGATTATTTGAGTCCATAAATAAAGAGCTAAAAATTATGATGCCTAAATTTGTATGCAGCTTATCAAGATTTTTAATTATATTTAGTAACATTTTCTTGAAAGTCTAATGTTTTAAATAAAAATAATGTAAAGAGAATAGAACACTTTATAAACTTTTTAATACCACAGTTTTAGACGATTTTAAATTATATCATGTTCTAACCGAGGAATCCTGATAATCAATAAGTATTTTTGTTGATCTAAAAGAATAAATATCAAAATTTCATAATTTGGTTAGATTTAGGTGCAGAAAAGAAGAATATATTTTGTGTGGGTGTGTGTGTCAGAAATATGTTTCTAAATATGGTGAATTATGCTTTGATTTTTGATTTCTTAATTCTTTCCCACTATTATTTTTGATTGAGATTACATGAAACGTAATTATTTATGTTATTTGGACTATTTTTTCAAATGGAAAGTTGTACTTAGCTTTAATGATTAAGAAATCGACCGTTTAGCAGCATTTCGCACATTTAAAATCTCTGAGAACCGTTTATTTGGAAGCCTAACTTGTTTGAAAACAATCTTACTGCATTAATTTATTTACTTTGAAATCTTTATTTTTTAATAAAAAAGTGCTACTCCGAACTTGATAAATTAGCATCTTTCACAAAACCACTTGAACTAAAAAATTTTCAATCTGTTTTGTATTTCCACAAGTTTTAAAACACTTATTTATTTTACAATTTAATCAGATTCCGAGCCATGGGGAGAATGTTTCGAAAAATAATTCAAATGAGTGTTGACTTTATCCCACATTAGTTCGCCAAAAAGATTTCCATTTAAATAAATTAAAGTAGACTTACCCGTGAAGCCGTTGCAGCTACTTGATTCAAGGCACTGATCCATCTGGAGAGTAACAAAGAATACATTAGTGCAAGAAACTGGCATTAGTAATTATTTTATTTAGATTCTCATCGTGTTTATTGAAGATTTCAAAGATTTGTTGATGTTCGAAAGAAGTTCTGATGCATATTTAATCAAAGAGTGGAAACGTCACTTAATTTGATGAAAAATCTTACGTTTTCCTGTCTTAACTGTTTTCTTGATGAGTATTCAGTAGAAATGGTTAAAACTGATGTTTTATTTCCTTGATAATGTTTCTTTTAAAGAACTGTTAAATTGGGGAGTTACATAACTTATATCTTTATTGAACAGATGTTTCCCTGTTCTTAGACTTTGAAATTCACGATTAAGTAATTAGACGCACCAAACACTGTATTTTCAAAATTATAGCACATCCTGAATTAGCCTTGGAAATCCCAAATGAAAAAGTGTTCCAAGATTACAACGATTTTGAAAATAAAAAGTGAATTATTATTCTCTTATTAGAAGAATTTTCATTATTCAATGTTTCCGTTCCAATCGTGGTTCAATAACTACAATACATTCCTGAGCATTCAATTCGCTATCATTCGGTTAAGTTTTGTTTTACCGTAATTAAAAGCAAAGCTTCCATTGGAAACATTCCCAAGGAATTAGAAGCGAACATCTGATACGATCATCCTACGTGGCGTGTGCAAATCCCCAGTTAAAATAAGAAAACAGCAGTGTTCTGCTCGTTGCTCATTGTTTTATCAGTGTGTAACGGACCTTATTTTTTGCCATTGTTTCTGATAATAACTGCACTGAACAGTATTCGTAAGTTATTTTCAATGGTTGCCTAATGTTTTTTAAGTGCATGTTTTGAAATTAATTTTTAGTTCATATTAAAATTTTTGAAATTAACTGGAGTCAGAGCATTTTTCAAAAAGTTACCTTTCCTGTGATTGCTCCTAAATGATATATTTATGAAAGTTATATTTCATGAAAAGCATAAAATATAACTTTTCATTCATGAAAGCTCATTCGAAATTCTACAAATGGCAAAATATAAAACATTTGCTAAAAAATGATAATTTTAATGAAAATAGTTAACCACCGAAATTCTATAAATAGTAAAATATGGAATATTTGCTAAAAAAATCTATTTTAAACTAAAATATCAGTTAAATAGCAAAGAAAACCGATTTTGCCGATTTCTTTTGATACGCCTCTGATGATTAAAACTGATATTCTTTTCATTTCCTATTACTTTTTGAACAAAAATTTCACTACGTAAATAGATATTTTTTTTCCTATTCTGTGAATATTTATCTGTGAAAATTTCACTACCCAGATAAACATTTTTTACTATTATCTGAATTAATGTTCAGTGATTATATATTCAAGCTTTTACTTTGAAACTAAAGAAAGAAACGATTATTTTTATAATTCACTAAACTAGTGGGAAAAGGAAATGTGTTAATTGTATTGTTATTAGAATTTTTCGATTTTCCAGAAAAATCCAAATTATAGATTTTACGTTACCGATTGGAAAATCGGTAACATATCTTTAGTGTTTCTTTTGAATTAATATACCGAATCGCATGCTTTCTAATTTTTAGGCAAATAATTCTCATTGAAAAATAGATTAATTTATTCAAATTTTTTTAAAAAAATCGTCAAATTTATTGTTACTACAATAATTTTACTTTAGAGAACAATCTCAATTGCGTATTATCACTGGTTAAATTGTAATACGACCATATGTCTCAATTAAAATGGTTCTGTTTCCCACTAAGTAAAACCCAGTCTCCGTAATTGTCATTTCCATGAGGCCTCGATGGTCTGGTGATAAGTTTTTGGCTTCGAAACCTTATGTAAATGGGTTTGGTGCATGTTAAATTCATCGAGGCAAAACGTCCCCTCTCTAATGTGGTGTGAAAGTTAGGAAATGGAGTGTTCTTGTCATCTGAAATTACGAATTTTGTTTCAAAGTAGCGTTAGTGTTGCTAATTGATTGCTATGGCTGATGCTTCTCTATTTACAATAAATGAAATCAGAAACATCACTTAAAAGAACTGAAAATTTTCATTCTTCATTCAAAACGGAAAAGTTCACTTACTGAAGATTTTCAATGAAAACTGAAACTGAAAATTGCACTCACTAAAAATTTTCATTCAAAATACTAGCACGACTGGTTTAGTGATCAGATGTGGGCGAGTCTCACCTTGTGGCGGTGTCCTCGTCATCGGCAGAAAAGTAATAGGGGCTTTCTCCGAACTTGGACACTTTGAAGGCGTGGGGCGCCCCGGCTTCCGGAACGCGGCTTATTGTCTGGTTCTGAAGCGCCAGGGCACCTAGTGGCTCATGGTCGTGCTGCAAGATAAAGGTTATTGATGTTAAGCATTTAATCTCTTTGCATGAAATCCCTTTACATTTAATGACAGCTTGACAACACCATTATCCCTAGTAAATGTACCTGATTATAATCCTAAAGCATATAATGTATTTGAACAGCAATTATTGTGCGTAATATGCTTTAGACAATGTAGTATAGAGCAAATCTGAAAATACTAAAAGAATGCGGTTTGCGTCTACATTGAACCATTAAATTAATTAAAGTTTAATAAATTGTTTATTTATGATATATGCTGAAGTATTTATTATTCAGTTAACTCATTATGTAATATTCCAATTAATTGGTTCTGCAAAATAAATATTTTGCAGAACAAATATATTACTCTTATTTTTGTTCAAATTTCATTATTTCCTTAAAATAATGATCAAATGTTTTATTCATAATTAAGGTTATCATTAATTTTTAATTTATAGCTCTTCCTATTTTTGAAAAATTAACTAGTAATTATGGTCTATGTTTCAATAATATCATTTGCTTACTAATGGTCTTATATAAGTCAAAGTGTTCAAGAATGTTATTTATAATTTAACACATCATTAATCATATTAGATGATAAGGTGTTATGGTAATGAAAAGAAAAAATATCTAACAAGGATATTTGGTAATTAAATAAAATTATGAAATTATTTCGTAATTCCGAAGAATAATTGCTATTTGAAAGCAATAGCGATAAGCATTAGTGTTAGCTTAGCATTTGTACACATTAATAACAGTTAATAACGAGGAAATATTAGTCTCATTTGTTAATGGGATTGTAACTTCAAAACAACGCCCAGAATCTAATTCACTATTCAGCACAAATGAAGTTGAAAAAATGATATATTTTCGCATAATTTTAAGCACAATTAGTCGGTATTATGTGCAGTGGTATCCATAATTTAGAACGGAATTAGTGTCCTTTAAGCTACTTCTGTAATTCTAATACATATTGCATTCATTAATTTGTTGAATGTCGTAATGGCATTGAAAATCTTGATACCAAAGACTTAGTAAACCGTTATCGGAAAAAAATATAAACATGCTTAAATTCATAATTACTCATATTAAAATATCCAACCAATTTAATAATAGTATTCTTCATATTATATTCCTAGTACGTCATTAATATTTAATATAATTCTTTTATCCTCAATCTTTGAATTCTATATATAATGCAACTTTTATAAATTTATCTTGTGAGAGAAATTATGCAATGCTTCTTGTTTTTAATCATAATATTCGTTTTTACTATATTCATCTTTTTAGTATTCCTGTATTAAAAATATTTTCTATTTTTCTTTTTATCAACGATGTTAATTTCTATATAGAATCATATTTTTTTTGCTGTTTATATATTTATTTGTAATTGATTATAGTACAATCTTTTTCCCTTTTTAAAATTAAGTGCACCAACCAAAACTAAAACAGATAGGAGCAGCATGAACTTTAGGAGCAAAAATATGATTTGATGTTAAGATGTTAAAAATGCCATAGTTTTATATACTACCAATTAAAACAATCAATGATCGTAGAATACACCCATTTTGGGTATTGATGTCTATTATATATTCTTCCTTTTAAGGTTTTATTTTATACTTTGTGATTAGTTTTTTTTTGTGCGTGTTTTGAGAAATAAATTTCATAATTTGGTTAACCGATAACCAGCATTTGTATCTGCTGCGATATGCATTTTACTTTCACTAGAATTTATCTTGTTTCAGAATCTTAAAATGGTGAATCAACCTGCCGTTTAAACTTATCATCTTTAATAACAAAGTACAAATTAAAATTCCTAGCAAATTTTTAAATAGGCAAGATAGGCCACTGCCTAGAGTCACAGGACTTACAAGCAACCAAATTAAAATGCTATTAGTATAGTTAGTAAATAAATTTTGAAATTACTCTTTGTTAGAACTACAATATATGTTTATATTTAGTTATTAAAATTATTGTTAGATAAATTAATTTTAAGAATACGAGTTATTTGTGTTATGTAATATTTGATAAGTGCTGTAATTGTTTGAAGTTCATTGTTTCCTTCTAATCTATCATAATAATTAAATGTTTTCCTTGTAAGCAATTAAATTTTTATTAATATTAATTTTTCAAGAATTTCATTTCTTTAGTTATTTTTTCTATGATATATGTAAATTAAAAATAAATAAACCAAAACATATATCTTTTAACAAAGCTGCCAAAATAAAAAAAAAGACTCATTCATAATAAATAAAACCATAAATACATACAATGGTTTATTATTGTTTAATTTAAA
This sequence comes from Argiope trifasciata, assembly GCA_026543055.1. Classification (NCBI taxonomy): domain Eukaryota; kingdom Metazoa; phylum Arthropoda; class Arachnida; order Araneae; family Araneidae; genus Argiope; species Argiope trifasciata. The sequence continues at coordinate 5,585,813 of JAPMOQ010001131.1, read as the reverse complement.
ATTACCGGAAATAGGAAAATGAATTGACTTGCACCAAAAGAAGAGTTCCATAATGTGCAATATTTAGAGCGGTACTATATTCAAATCCACTATTGCTAAAATACCACAATTAAAAATCAATTTCGATGATTAAATATTATGTAACAGTCACGTTATTGAAAAATGAAATACTCTGATACTAGTAATAAAACGACTTTGAGCTAGAAATGAATAATAATAATAATTAAAAAATATGTTGGTACCTTGCTGGTTCTGTACCAGTAGAGGACGCCATCTAGTTTGACGGCAAACCACCGTCGACACCATCGGCGACTACGGGCACTTAATCTTTGCAGGTAACCAGAATATACAGGGGGCGGCGGGAGGTCGTTCAACACCGGGGCTAAGACGTGAATCGTTCGGCACACTTCCATTTTTAGAACATCTGAGCCTAATCGCAAATAGAAAAGACCCCATCAAAAAGGGAGAAATTTATCATGTTATAATCGACATATCATTAACCCTTTTTAAGTTCATCGTAAGGAAACTCTTCACCAAATTCTTCAATTCTTTGTATGAAATTATGTATGTTCGCATAAATTCTGAAGTATTTTTCATTAAGAGAAAATCTTGGAAGCTTTAATACCTTACCTCACAGAACATGGCTTGTCTTGAATTGTTATTTAATTATAAATTAACTGAAGTAATTAACTGATAAAATCAAATTTATCTAATAGGCTAATTGAATCACTTTTAAGACAGCCTCAATCCTAAAAATATTTTAATATACTATGACTTGAAGAAAATGTTTTTTTAAAGGGGTAAGCGGAGTTACATATAAAAATAACAGAATCCTGAAAATTTTATCAAAGTATTTAATCAAATTTTGTATGCATTTTTCCTCTTTTTTTTGCTATTTGTAAGTAATGACATTAAAAGATATTTAAAAGATTTCCTTAATATTTGATAAGTACATATTTTCAAATGATTTTTTTTTCAATTATAATTTATCTGAGATACTGACGAATTTGTATTTGGTGTATATTTATTATTATATTTAATGTTATCATAATTCATTTTCCAAACCTTGTGAGAGTCAGTAAACTTTTTCTGACTGAAATAAGGAGGAAAAAATCTAGTAACCTTGTGTTATCTGGATACTACACGTTAATTATTCCATGTGAAGCGTTGGTATGTCTCAGAGGGTATCTTGATTCTTTATTGAGATTTCGTTTTCTGCAAGTATTTTTAGGATTTTAAATACAAAGATAGGGGAGGCCAACTTGAAAATATGCACTTATATTTTTCAATTCCAAATTAAATCCATAAATTTCCACGTCGAAATGTGTAATAAAAACAAGTCTTCAGATTTTTTCATAGTAACCAATTTTATTATCTGTTTTGACAACTCCAAAGTTATTCTAGCAAAATCAAACAATTTAAATTGATATGTAATCGCAAGAGTTGAATAACTTAAGATAAAAATTGATACAAGTTTTATCTATTACAAAAAGCTACCCTTCACCTTTATAGTTCCAGAAAAATTTATTTGAAAAAAAAATTGAAATTTTAACCATTCTTTATTGTTCTGAAGTTAAAAGGATACTTAGTAATTTCTTAGGCACCCAGTGTATTCAGTGTTATAGTAGTATAAAGTTAATATACCTTCACCCTTAAAAATTGCGGGATGTAACAGAAAACAGACAATTAGTGCTTGTAAATAATGGATTGCAGGAGTAGGATTCTTTTCGACTGAAATGAGGCTCGAATGAGAATAATTTAAAACGCTGTGTGTACAGTAAAATAATCAGATGTAAATATTTTTTTCGGTACCAAAATATTCATTTTCAGAAATGAATATTTATTTTGATTTAAAATTTAGTTTATAGTTCTTACTCTAGACAAAATATGTACAATTAAAGTAATAACCTTAATCATTCGGATAAAAATGCCCGATATTTGTTGAATCTTTTAAAAATGAACCAGTAAATTCTATCGGCTCAATTCTTCTTCAACGGGTTAAGATTTTCAAATTTTTTGGTAGTCACACTTTTTTTTTGGATCTTATAATGATATGCAAGATGCAAGAATAATATTGTTTTATATATATTGCTTTTTTTTGGCTCTAAAGAAAATTTTATTGATGATTAAAAGAAAAGAAAGAAATTGAAATTAAAGGAATTTTGTTAATGGTGAAAAAAGTTGAAGTTATGAGGTTTTTCTAAGTGATGAAACTTATGTTCATTCATAAATAATTATTCTTAATTTCCCTTTTTCATTGTTTTTAATCTACAACTCTTGTTAACTCAAACTTGATAAAAGCATATGAACAAAAACTACTTACATGCAAGTAGGCTAATATTTCAAGGCATGTTATATATGCCGTTAATATAACAGATAATCAGTTTTTCCTTTTATCCCCTTATGTTCTCCTATCAATAGTAATTTATGCACAATCAACTTTTCTACTTTAAAAAAAACAATTTAAATTATTACCCATCATGAAATTTGGAATTTCTTACCGGTGTGGGCTAAACGTACCACATCCCCATGAGGAGCTTCTAGAACATTAAGGCCATTTATAGAAATGATGATATCTCCTACTTCCAAACCACTGGTCTCTGCCGGTGTACCTATACAAAAATAGAGTAATAACATTTTATGAGTGATGTTGTTTAATTTTCCTACCAACAATGGAAAATGTGTGTATGTTAGCTCTATATACCTCACATTATTTTACTTAGGGCTATTAAATTTAGAATAAATATGCTTAGAAAATTGAAAATATGCATCTCGGGGTACTTTTTTTGAAATCAAAAATTAAAATCAAAACTAAATTAGCAGAAGATGACGCACTATTTGAAATAAATCATCCACATTCTTAAATTTTTTGTAGCACAATAATGTCATATGACTCACGATGTTAAAAATGCTTCATGCAAGCAATAAACAGTACAAGAATCAGGATATTAAAGTAACAACGTATTAATTCTCTTTCAACCTGACGTTAAAAATATTGGAATATTTCTAATCCTCAAGTTAAGCATAAACAACTGAAATTCAACTCAATAAATGTTCTTTGTAATTGTGTTTTAGCCCTAAAATGTTCATTTCTTGAAGAGAAATAATTATTTCATCATGTAATTGAAAAGACATTTATTAGATATTATAATTTAAAATAATTAATTGTTACAGAAAACACTATCGCAACAGTTAATATATATCGAATACACATAAAAAAGTCATAATCAATTTGTTAGAACAAAAGTAAGTTTAGATTCTATTTGATTATTAATTTCCGTAAATTGCTCTTATTATCGTGTTAGTATTATTAATAAAAATATGAGTTACAAAATATTCTAATTTTAAGGGAATGCCCAGATTTTCAAAACTTTTTACATATTTGGAAACATTCGTGCAGCTTTTTGTTCTAGCTACCAAAATAACCCTGGTTGAAGTTCAGAAAAAATATTCATTAATATTTTTTTGCTCTACTTTCGTTTTACTAGTCTTAACATCCTTTTCTATTTTAAAAAAGGACATTTGAATAAATAATTTCCTATTATAGAACGTATTATTCAAATAATCAGTTCATTTAATAACAAGTAAAACAAATAGCTCTTTTTACACAATATATCACTCAATATATTATCACCCTGAACTTAAGTTCAGTTACATAAATTTTAGGAATTTATTCTTTTTACTTAAGGTATTACCACATTGTCAATTTCGATTAAGTCCAATTATATAAAGTAAAAGAATTTATTTATGTTTAATATATCACTACATTATTAGTTTGGACAGAGATTCAGTTACATAAAGTAATTTAGTCTTCATACTTAATATATCACTATCTTATTATCACAATAGATGAAAATTCAACAAAACAAAGTAAAAGAATTTATATATTATATATCACTACATTACCATCCTGGTTAAAAATTCAGTTACATAAATGTCACTATTTAATTATCTTGGACAAAAGTTCAGTAATATAAAAGAGTGCTGTTTATATTTTACATTATCAATACATTATCACCTTGAATTAATGTTCAATAATATAAAGTAAAATAATTCAATCCTTTTATACAAAATAACTATACGTTGAAATCCTTTGTTTAGTTTCACGTTCTTTATATAGTTATTTTAAAGAAGAATCTTCGAAAAATAAATTGAAAATTTAAATAAGTAATAATATAATATGATGAGTGCGATTCAAATTCAGATTCTACTTTGTGTTTTTATTTAGTCTTAAAAAGTCAATTTTTTATACATGCTATATCTGCTCATTTTCACTTGCACACTAGAGTTATATTACTATCATAATTATTTTGAAAAACGAATATTTAAATAAGTATTAAAAATGATGCTCGAAAAATCATGAATAATTTTATAATATGAAAGATGTTAAACAAACACACATAATCTGTTTACTTTGTAACATGAAAAAGAATGTATTATTTACAAACACTTTGCAATATTTTCATAAGATTATGGAAATTTTGAGATAAATTGAAATAATATAAAGTAAAATGTGTAAGGTTACGATGTAATCATTTCCTTAGTTTCATATTCTTTTAAAAATAACTTTAGTAAAATAACATACATAGATAATTTTTCAATATGATCCATAGAAACAACGATAATGTTTTCTAAAACGAAGAATATGATTGAAGTTATGCAAACTGTTTATTTTATATCAAGAAAGTATTTACTATATATATATGGTGTAATTATTTCCTCAAGTTTATATTCCATTAATTTTTATTTATATGGTACTATACAAATTATTAATATGTTATAAATAGCAAGCTGTTTTTGCAAACGAATGGAAGAGACATGATAAAGGATGAGCAATAATCCATTATATATGATGATTTTCTTACATGTTGTCAGATGCATTGGACCCTGCCATGATAAATTCAGTTTCCTAGAAGAATGTTTTTGACAGAGAAGAGAATATAGCGTCTTCTTGGTATTCAAGAAATGCATGCATGTATTTCGAAATACCACTTTACCTTTTTCTATAGACGACACGACAACAGGTCTGTTTCCATGAATCTTAAAGCCGAATTCTCCGTTATTTCTTTGAACTGTGATTCTTTTATCGACTTCTGCAATATAAAAATACATCGAATAAATATTCGGAGGAGCGGAAACTAGCAAGGAATAAATCGAAGCAAATAATACTTGCTTGCTAAAATATTGCTCTGCAATATGTTAAAATATAAAACGATTACAATTTTTTTAATAGTAATTCAATCTAGTCTCGAGTAAAAATGTTGAATTTAAGAGCATAAATGTAATAATATATTGGAACAGAATGTTGTTTTTTGAAAGGAAATTTTCTTATAGAAATTCGATAACATTACAGTTGCGTACTTTCCAAAGATTCGGAAGAATGCGAGAAAATAAATGCATCGGTGCGGAAATCGGTATTGTTTGCTATTATTTAAAGAAATGCTAACTAAACTCTGCAGTAAAAAATGAAAAATTAAGTATAATACTGTTGTGTTGTTGTTTCTGATGACATTTGCCATTGGACAAGCCCTCTGTTTCTAAGACAGTGATTTAAGCCGATAGAGTGCGTTTCTTGATTTTTGCCACTCACACGTCACTGCCCTTTTTACGGGCGAACTTCATTCACGAATTTCATTCATTCATCCACCTACAGATGGTAATTTAGACCTGATCGTAATTTAGATATAAATATTTCTGAATGTGTTCTTTAAAAAATTGTTTTGTCGCTAATTATGATAATTTCTAAATATATTTTATGTTTGTTTGAAGTTGCGTAACATGCCCATATTATATAGAGTGGAGGCTAGACTTAATTTGAAAACTAATTTTTTTTCTTGGATGTTTTACCACGGGCAATGCCTTACGGGTACTGGTAGTTTGAATATATACGATTTTTTAAGTTTAACCGATTTTTGTACATTGCTTCGTAATACTACTGGCTACAGAGATAGAGATAGCGGGACACCCCCGACCGGCCAACTTTAGAGACTTAGGCTCAGTAAAACCGAAGGGCCCGCGGGAAAAATACCATAACGCTCTCAGAACGATCCCCAAACTTCGCTCACGAGCCCGACAGAATCAGCCGACAAAGCAAACCCGTGAAAGAATAACACCAGAGGTCCATCGACCTAAGGCTTTAGACCTGTAGTCATCATGCCCACTACTACTGGCTACAGTTAGGAAATATTATGCAATTTCGTCTGCTTTTGAAATTAAACGCTCTGAATTATGTTTGAAATATAAATAACAACTCCTTACCATATATTATGGAATATCGTAAAAAGTGATAATCATTTCAGTTAATTTAAAAAGTGCACCAACAAAAAATGATTATAAAGACGTTTTAGAAGTTATTAAGAATTCGACAGACATCTAGCAATTAATTTTCGATGATTTTTGCAAGTAAATTAATTTTTAATGTGTGAATAGTTTATGTTTATACTAGTGTGTCATGACTTATATGGAAAGTGATGCTCTTAATACAAAAGTGAAAACATTGGTTGAATTCCTTTTGGATTATGTAAGCTTAAAACTTCGCGTGTCAGTTTTTTTTCTATGAACTCATGGCTAATAATATTTTGGAATATTAAAATTTATATAAATTAATACGATCTACGATTGATACGATTTAAATATATACGATCATGTATATGATTATGTATTTCATTTTTCTAATGAACCTCTTATTAAACATCTTTTAAATGTTTTGTTTTCTCTTCTATTTAATTATGTAACAACTTGTGTTTGGTGAATGATTGCCCTTCTTATTCAATAAAAAATTCTTAGAACTTTAAGATATTTGTTTATTAACTGAAATAAAAAAAATCAAGTTGTAATGCTTATGAATGATTTAATTATAGTTTATATATTTAAGAAGATGTCTATATGATGCACATGCACGGTTCTTAAAAGACCAAGATATTTTGGATTATGTAGGCTATTTGTACATTCATGGTCTTGAAAACATTTGCTAAAAGAAATGCTAGATTATGTAAGTTTGCAGATTTAATTTGTTTGAGAACTTTCCAATTAAGGTTTTTCTTGGCTAATGTGAGTTTGTAAATTGATGACAATTTAATTTTTTGAAATTATTTGGCTTACGATAAAAGATTATGTTATTTTTAATTTTTATTCATGATCTAATTTCATACATTAAATGTTAGAACAAATTTTTGTATAGATATAGGATTAAGTTAAAATCAAAATGTCTTTTCTACTTGCTTTTGGAAGCAGATACTTCAGAAATATTTTTTTCCCATTTAGAATTTCTAGTCCCACTGTGAAGGGTACATGGGAATTGAAGCGTCCAATATGGTGGCTGATTATCGTTTTCCTGGTGGCCCAAAAATGGTGTTAGGAAGGCTATCCTCTACCGATGATGGAACATGTCTCCTTTGGGAAGGTTTGTATTTTGACTGGTGATTGCCCTAGGATTCAACTTTAGTTCTTGCCGATGCTATTCTGACAGAATGGTTATTCAGATTTTTCAGTGGGTTTTAGGGTGGATCGAAATAATCATGTGATTACCTTTCTCATCGGAATGAGAATAAATCCATAGGTGTTGCACAATTTGATACAAATTCTAAAGAACTGAAGCAGCCAACTTACCAAATGTCCTGTTGGAAAGGCGTTTGTACATTTCGACACTACACTTCCGCTGGATCATCCGATGGGTGACGATTTCGTATTGTTTGAGAAACTCGTGCTCTGAAGAAGTGGATTCCGTCGAATCTGCCCGCTGTAGTTGAGGATGACCTGGACCCGTCGAATCAGATTCCTCTAGGGACAAAGACAATGCGTTCAGAATGGATTTATTTATTTTTAATATACATTACATAACTTTATTGTTGTTACTAATGGCACTTTACAAGCCCGTTGACGAACTGTCAGCGATTGAAGCCGAGTGTTCAGTAGCTTCTGAGGGCAAATGGCCATGAGCACCGGAGGAGAAAAGTCTGATTGCTAGCTCATATGAACATGACACACACGTTCTCTTGCACAACCCTATTGTACAGGAAAGGGGGCTCTTTCACAACCTCACAGTAAGAGTACAGGGAAGAAAACAACCATACGAGAAATAGGATTCACACCCGGGACTCCCGGAACATGGGGAAGATGCCCGCTCATAACTTTATATTAGGTTGTTCGGAAAGTAATTTCGTTTTTTCCTGACAACGGATTTAATTGCATTTTTCGCACCCAATTTCATACTTAAACCGCAAAATCATTTTATGTTTTAAGAGCTGATATAGCAAGGCTTGAGTGTGAAAAAGTGCAGCTGATTCTTCGCAGTAGTTTTTGGATGGTGCCCTTTTAAATATGGAGAGCAATAAACAGCATTTTCGTCTTTTTCTTTTTTGCTATAAAAGGTAAAAATGCTGTTTAAGCCAGAAATAAATTAGCCAATATGTGTGTAGAAGATGTGTTAACAGTACATCAGTACCAGAACTGATTTGCAAAATTTTTCCTTCAAATGAGGAGGCCAAAAACCACCTCGATCAGTTTTTTTTTACAGCAAAGACCAAAACTTTTATGAACGTGTAATCATGTTACTACCAAAAATATGGCAAAAGGTATTAGACCAGAATGGCAATTTTATAATTTAATAAATAATTTATTCATTAAACGAAAATTTTTTTTCATTTTGACAAAAAAATACGAAATGACTTTCCGAACAACCCAATATAATATTGTTATGAATCTATAATATTAATTCCCTGGGCAGTAATTTTCTTCAAACAGATACTTAAAGGATACAGGATCTATGACATCTGGCCACGGGGACATTCAAAGCTTTATCAGGAAAACAATGTGTGCAATAACTGAGCTAAGTCTCTCTCTGGCATGCTGATCTCCAGAGCCTTCAGTTTGGGTGCTTAGTACTGTTGAGGTGAGTTATTTAATAACAATTAGCTACTTATGTAAATTTGGTTTTTTATTGTGCTTTTTTATCTGTGCCTCATGTAGTATTCTCCAATATTAGGCTGATGTATTAGTTATTAGTTACTGAAACTAGTAGACTTTTACCTATATATGCACTGAAAGAAATTTTCTGAAAACAATATTAACAATCAACAGTTTATGTTAATACTATACAATTCTTCTGTACATAGTTTTTTTTTCTGTACAAAATCTACTTGATGAATAAGATAGTAGGGGGATAAGAGTTTTTAATGCCTTTTATCATAACGTATTCAGTTTGCATTGAAATGCAGGAATATTAAAAAAAAAGGGATAGATAAATTTATTTCTAATGATAATAAATTGAGACACTTAGAATACATGGCTAGACAGAGGAAAATTTAAATCTTTATTTTATGCATTCAGTGGGATCTACATTCTTTAAGCGACAAACATTGATTAGGATCCATTTTTAGTTATACTTGAAGTGACTGATCTCTGGTTATTAAATTCTCAATTTTATAAATTTAGTCTAAAATATCTTGAAAAATGACAAGTATAGGTAGTACATACAAGTTCTCTTTTTTGTGCAACATCAAGGATAAGTCGACGTACTAAGAGCTATGTTATTAAGAACAACGGATATAGTTAATGTTTTCTTTTGATGTCCAAAGAAGACGATAAATAATTTTTTTTGCAGCAAAATTCCTGTATCAACTGCAATTCTGCTTATGACGGAGTGACTCTATGTTAAATTTTCAATAAAACTCTTGAGTGAAAATTCTTGGTGACGAATCTTGCGACAAAAATAAAGAGTCCCGAATAATCCAGAATGTTGACAATATATCTATGAGATCTCTAATATATTCAATGGCTTGTCGTAGGAAGTATAAAAGTGAAGGATCGTGGACAAGTGGAGTAGCTGAGTGAATTCTCACCTTGGTTAGGTTAGGTTAACCTAACCTAACCTATTTTTATATTTAGCACACAAACCAATTTTCTTTAAGTCATTGCAGTTTTTGAAATATGGAGAACAGATCTCGAGTTCGAAGTTTTTGACGATTATTTCTGTTTGCATATTTCGTATACAGGAAAATAAAAATGTATTACGAATTGTAAAGGCATTCACACTAATGAATTGCCTTTACTATATAGTGCATAAACTTCGCTGAATATTTATTTCAACAAAAGTATTTAAAGTTTAGATATGTTAAATTTTGAATAAAATCTGTCTTTGGTTCATTGTCTGTCGATTCATACATTCCCATTCGTGCAAAGGCTATATGTGAACACTTAGCTAAAAATTTTAATCTTCGATCTTGCAATTAAAATTGTAGTTCTGGATCTACATTCGCATCTACATCTTTCAGTCGCACAATAAAAAATAATGCACACACCTACACATGCACATTCTCTCTTTCTCTCTTGTAATCTCACCCACCCACTTATTCACACACAGACACGCACGCATGTACGCACACGTATTTTTGAAAGGAAAAATATATATGTTTCGCGTTGGCACAAATTATTAATGAAAGGATATAGAACATTTAAAATGAAACAAATTACATTTTATGCACCAAACGATAAATTAATAAATACTTCCTTTGCATGAACACAGTAATGTTATCTTATATTTCAAAAGTAAGATTGTTTAATATTCTAATTAAGGAATCACGTTATTGGGTGAAGTTAGAATAATTGCAAAACTCCATCGTCGAATGTTGATTTATTGGAACCCAAACTAATCTACATTCATGTTACATATTTCAGAAAATAATTAAATAATCAGTCAGAATACAGCTACATTTTTATGGCATAGGTTCTCATTAGGGCAAATTGCATATAGATACACGTAATTTACAAAGGAAAATTAACCTAACTCTTGTTCATTGTACAACAAGACTACTTATAATGCAATCAATAGGGTTTGAAAAATGTCTTCGGAATCTTTTCTCTAATGCTTTACAGAAATACGTTTGTTTCAAGTTATGCATTTGTGATAGGCACTCGAATGTATAATTACATTCCAATAACGTATTCTTTACAAGTATTACATTAAAAACTTTTTTTCCTATAGAATTTTCAACATGAAAAATTTTGCTTCTAACGAAATTAATATTTTATCTAAGCCTTTTTTATACACTTTCCTATTTATTTATATGTAAAGAGAAAGCAGTGTAATTATCAAAAATTCGATATGGATATTTTAATGAATCTTCTCAATTCAAACCTCTATGAAGTCAGAAAAACTAATTTTTGAAATTGTCTCTATTAGTAGAAAGAATATATCGAAAACAATTTGAGCTAGAAGTCGAAATTTGGTGTGCGCTTTTGCATCAAATTTGGAAATTTCTCTTAAAATTTAGACAAAATACATCAAGAGAAATTAATTTCTCTGTTCGAATATAAAAGAATACAATAACTAGAATAAATAAAAAGCTTAACGAATAAGATTTAGCATACAGCTTTAGTATCCTAGGTTTGAAATAATTGTAGGACTTCTTCTTCTTGTATACAGCCGACCACCCCGCCACCATTGACCTTAGCAGTAAAATAATTGTAGGACTGTATTAAAGTTTGAAACAAGTAATTATTTCTCAACTGATCATTGCGCTTTTAATGAATAACACATTTTTAAATGAATCATACTTATTATATTTTTAATGCATTAATGATTTTTCTTTTAAAAAATAATTATTTGGAAGTTTAATAGTTCAATTATTTTGGAAGTTCTGTTAATTATAATAAATGATGGTGGAATAAAAAATCGTAAAACAAAAAGAATTCGCGAAACTTTTTTTCCATATTTTTCGCAAAACAAATGAAATTTAAAATTACATAGCTGAAATTACATTGAAGAATTTTGAAAAAAAATGAAACCGTGATCTCTTAAAGTAACAAAACATAAGGTTAGCAGACTATTATTCAAAATATGCCGAGCATAAAAATATTATTAAGGAATTAAAAGTTTAATTTTTTTGACATTTTTTTCAAACAAATCATTTCTTATAAATTATAAGTCATTCGTAAAAGTTGTATTCAAACGAGAAATTAAATAGATAGTGGTTCCAAGCATCCGAGCATTCATTCTTATGGTAGAATGATTGTTCTATAAAACTATTCTCAAACTACATTATGTCCAATTTCATATTTCCATTCTAACATAAAAAAATTGAAAAGATAAGGCCAATCTTTACGCCTCGTTTTATTCGCGTTAATGATTCCGTTAAACTGTTCAACGCAAATGACGACGACGAAAAAGAATTTTTTTTTCTATTGTCGCCAACCTTTGGTGGTTAAACGAATTAAAACGTTCTTCAACTGAATAAGGAAAATGTTCTTTTTTTTCCTTGGTCTTTTCTGAACCATTAGTGCTTTCGCTTGACAGTTACAGAAAGGAGAAAAGTCGTTTACAAAATCAATCGAAAGGACTTACTAAAGTTTTTTAAAGACCTGTGTTTAAATATATAGCATTTTTTATAGAATTAGTGACTAAATATAGTAAAGAGTCGATTATGGGATAGTTAGAATTCTCAGTAAAAATTGAAGTATAGTAGTTGAATAGAAATTAAAGCATAGGGTTCTCTATAGTATTTAAATTTTAATGTTAATTTAGTTTAATAAATCTCTGTCTTTAAAACTATACTAGTTCGCAGGGATAATGGTAGGTTTAATTTCAGTTTAGTTTTGATATAATAATTTTTCATTTTAAAATAACATTAATGGTATTTTGGAACAGCCCCCGTAATTCTGAACTAAGGTCAGATGACCAGGACGACACCTGAGATGACTCCTCTTTCCAGTTAGCTTAAATGCTCTTTCCCTTTAGTTCCCTCACACTTCTTTTTTATGTAGTTCCTCTTTCAATTCAATTTAGTATTTAGTTTTGTTATATTAACATCCCGTTTTAAGGCAAAATTAGGCTATTTTGGGACCATCCTTGTAATTTTGAACAACCGTCAGATTACTAGGACAACCACTGAGTTGGTACTCCCTTCACCAAGCTTCCACATTACACCAGCTGGAGAACGTTTGGCCCCCACGAATTTTACGTGCACTTCACTCGCTTATACAACGGTTCTTCAGTTAAATTGTGTTTCGGGCGTGAACCGTCGATTCCGAAGACGAGAACTAATCACAAAGTCAAGGTAGCCAGTTAAATAACTGAGATACAGTTTCATATCTGTTACTCTGTTAAATTTTCAAATATTAATCTACGTTATTTTAATTATCTTATGTATATTCTCTTCATTGTGCACTTTTCTAATGGAGATTAGTCCCATGATATCACAGAACTATTAAAAATATGAATGTATTTATCTTCTAAATTTCGCAGTATTTTAATTTCTCTTTTTTAATATTCTCGCAAACTATAAAAATAATACATATAATCCTGCTATTTTAGACTTTCAATAATTGAAGAAAGCTTCGTGATGACAAAGTGGTTTGAATTTAAGGGCAGTAATATAGTTTCATAGGATATATTAGGCAAGAAAAAAATTCTTAAAATGCCATAATTAAGTAAAAAATTTGTCCGACTATAAAATTAGTATTATTAAAAAGTTAATTTTTTTTTTAAATTTTGAAATAAAATAATTTTTTTGTGAAATAATATTAAAAAAGTATCGCAAAATGACCAACATTTAGTTTAATTTTTGAATTCATAAAAATTTAAAAAATTGCTCGATGATGCATACTCTCATCTTTTAAAGTATATATTATTGACATTTGATAACTGTAGATCTATTAATTTGCTGCGTAGAGCGCTGTTTGTAAAGATGTTCAAAGTTATGAAAAATAATGCGCAGCTAAAAATATTTCATTTCTCCTACAATAAATTCTTTTTACTAAAAGAAACTATTCACATTTTAAAATTCTAAAAAGAAATCATATATACTTATATTTTCATTATATTATTTTACTAAAAAAACACTTTTTAAATTACCTGAAAATGAATGACAACTTATTTATATATTTTCGACAATTATAATTATGCCTTCATATTTTCCTGTAAATCGAAATTAATATTGAGAAATGAAGTTTCATTTAATGGCATTTCAAAGAAATATTAAATTAAAAATACATATTTAGTGAATTATAAGGAAATGATCTAATGCAGATGATCCAGCTAATATTTTTCTGCTAACAATTATTAGAGATTCAGAAAGAAGAAGGAAGGAGATCAACAGCCACATTTTAGAACTTTGTTTCATTCTAAACAAACTTGAAAATGTTTTAAATACCTTACTAGCTGGTACCCGACGCATTGCTGCCACTGAAGAAATAACTTTGGAAAGATCGTTTGGAATTTGAAATAGTTAACTCGTTTAATTAAGAATGGTGGGAAGAATGATATTTATTTTCTTATTGACAGTGAATACATTCATTGAAATCGGAGAATATATAAAGGATAAGCATAAATAGTATTTATTCTATTTTTATTATTCTATCCTACAAACAAATGTTTATATTAGATTATTAGATTTGTGTATTCTTTTAGAATTGTAAAGCTTGGTGTCGAAAGGTATTGAAAGAAACTATTGTATCGCGTAATTCATTAAAAATTCACTCTGTATTATCAAGTTTAATATTAGAAAATGTGATTAAAATATTTTCTTTTAAAATTGATTAAACATAGAAAGTATATTTATATAAAATCTTTAGTTAATAGTTTTTTGAAAACTAAGATGATGTAAAAATATTTGTACTATTTTTTTTGGAAGTTTCTGCAAAAATTATTTTGTGACTAATAGATGTTGTAAATACATCTGAAAATATTTTTATACTTTAGATGATTGTATTAAGCCTATAACCTTCGCGTAACTGCAAGCAATATGTAGTCGAAATTTTATCGGAATCAGATGAGCAATACTGCAGCTCAAAAGAGACATACAGACAAACATTCATTTATATTTACATAGATTAGGCCATGGTGGCCTGGTAGTAAGGTCTTCGGTACTCGAGGATTCCAAATTCGAGACCCGAATCCACCGAAGAACTGAAGCCTTCAATGTGGAACATTTCCGTATGAAATGTTCTAAGCAGAAACTGAGTATTATTTAATGAATTTATCATAATATTCGCTCTTACACATCAAAATTCAAAATAAAATGAATGGGACGGACAAACGAAAAAAAAAATATGAAAGAAATCAAAGGAGCTGAGGCAGCCTGATGGTAAAGTCCCCTTTGTTCTGGCTCTCGGTTTTCTGGACTAGAAGGTTCCAGGTTCAAGATTTGATTCCATAGAAGTACCACCATCTAAGCGGGTATGCGGCAAGTTTGATTTGTCGGAGCCGTATATTCTCCAACTAGTGGTGTGTGGGAGTTTGGAAGGGGTACCAACTAAGTTGTTGTCCTTATCATCTAACAGCGTTTCAAAATAAAGGCCTTATCACACGGCAAAATATCTTCGGCACTTTGCGTCAGCAAACGACAAGGAAAGTGACATCACTTGTGTGACGTCACTTTAAAGTTTCACATGATTGGTTGAATTTCGCTGCGGACAATATTTCCGACAACATTTTCGAGCTAGTTCGAAAAAGTTGTCGATTATGAAAATTGCTCGACCGGTTTTGAGGGTAGAAACGGAAAAGCGCTGGCGAAATTTCACCGTGTGATAAGGCCTTAAGATGTCACAATATTTGTCCCCAAAAAGCTCTAGTGTTATATTAAGATCGAATATAAATATAACTAAACTAAGTTTTTAATTTTTATTGTAGTTAAGTTAACTAGAAGATTTAATCCTTTTACAGAATCTACCCTTAGTTTCATATCTGTGTTTTCTATTTAAGCGAGTTATATTATCTTTATCAATATGGATTATTCGAATACAAGTAAAATTCGCAAATAAACCTTGAAAATAACAAGAAAGACATCTATCCTCCAAGCACATATAGGTTTCTTTGATCATCAGAACTACTTTTTTTCACCAAGATACATGAAGCTTTTTTGTTGTGCAAACGTGCTTTGCTGACGGCAATGCCGTCGTGGAGGAAGATCACGCAAACGAAGAAGAGCTTATTCTCTGTGGACCCAAACCCTTAAAGGGATCCATTAGAACGAATTTCGGGAAGTGGCGGTTAATGGCTGCTTTCTGTGCATCAGTCTGCGAAGTGCTTGGAGCAGAGAGGAAAAGCGATCAAATTCAATTTCGTCATTGGTACAGCGACCCCCGTTGAAAGGTTCGAGTTGTGTAGTTTCGCTTTCAATCGTAATAACTCTCTCTGAAAAGGCTTGTACGTTGATGGAATATTCTATGCTGCCTCATGTTTTTTCTCTAAAGGGATTTTTCTCTTGTATAAGGAAGGCTGTTTGGGTTAATGAATGTTTTAAGTGGATTTTATGTAGTACTAAATTGCTGAGTTTTCTAAGATTTTAAAATTGGAATTTAAAGGATAGATTCAATTTGAACTAATCGAATAGTTTTTCAAATAAGCACAGTTAAGAGTTACTGAAACTTTGTTCAGAATATTGTAAATAGAGTGGGATTGTATAAAAGAATTAGGCAAATGAATGTGGTTCTAGAGCCATGTTGCCGTATTTTTAAAGTTATTTAATTTTGCACTTTCACTTAATTCTGAAGCCTTTACAATTGATTTTATTAAAACTGAAATCAAGTAAGGATGAAATTAGTTTTAGAATTCTAAAATGTCATTTTTGAAAAATTCCGAGAATATTCTTCTGCTAAAATTTGAGAATAACATTCTTGTAACCTTTCAAAAATATGGTTCTTGTAGCATTCCATTATCATTTTCTTATTTCTTATTATGTTATTTTATAATTTTTTTAAGAAAGGGAACTTTAGTATCTTAGAAATGTCTAATTCTGTTATTAAATATTATTTAGATTGCATTAAAAAGGGCTTTATTAATTAAAAAACTATTCAAATTACCTTTACCTTTCAATTGTATATTTTTTTATAGCGGTATACTGAAAAATTCCATTTTAAGCAATAATCTGTAATTGCTCTTAGGTCAATTGAAATTTGCTTAACTGGATAGCATTTGAACATTATTTCCTAAAAAGTAATATTCTACTGAAAACTATTTATATAAAGAAAGGCCGGGGTGGCCTGGTTGGAAGGGCATTGGCCTCGTGTTCGTTAGGTTGTGAGTTCGAATCAACCGTCGAAGATTCCCCGTGTGTGGTGGTGACTGACGCATGTATAAATCTGTCATGGTCACAAAGTCCTCCCTGTTCAGAGTACCACCACTGGAGGTACTGGTTCAGAGGTGATCGTTCTCTGATCCAGGTCTAAATTACGATCTGTGGATGAGTGAATGAAAATGCATGATTGAAGTCAACCCGTAAAAAGTGTTGTGACCAGTGAGTGGCAAAGTCGTACTCTTGGCCCTAGATGGCGCCGCTGAAATATTAAGAGACGCACCCTATTGGCTGAAATCGCTATCTACGTCACGTCGGGATTGTCCAATGGTAAGTGCCCTTAGAAACAACATATTTTTAAATTAAAATCGATAAAAAACATTTGTTTTGGGAAGTTTGTAGTTTGAAAAATGGTCCGAAATTAATACATTAATGACCGCAATGAAATCTACAAATATGACTGGAATCGAACATTTTTGGACAAATTTGCATTCTAAAATCGTCATAATTTTGTTATTTGTAAAGCAATAACAGAAGGGACACACAGCAAGCGAAAACTCATCAGCGGTCTTTTATGTATTATTGCCTAAGGACTTCTTGAAGGTTTAATCCAGCCCTAGTTGTAAATAAAAAAAATTCCGATCACAAATCTACAGATAGATAACAATTATCCTAAAAATTGATGGATAAATAGCATACATTTGATAAAAATTTAGAATTTGGAAATTTTAGTAAATATTTTAATTTTTATGAAAATTCATAGTATGCATTGCATTTCGATGTTGCTTACAACTTTTTATTTAATGAGGATCATGACAATGATCCTATTAATCATAATGGAAATTAATTATTGAAGGTACAGACGGCAATAATCCAAGTCTAAAAAGATCGAGTTCTTTTTAGACCATTTTATAGTGTTCTTGATTATATGTGATTATAAAAATGATTCAATGACCGTGTACCGTTCCCCTGTCCTATTCACGATTAGCGGCATTTCCCAAAAGCTGCTCATAACTTATTAACGCTTCCATTGTTAAACGCCGCCAGCTTTCGAGATGCTGAATATCCTTATCTTCGACTGTGCTCATCTGGACATTATACCCAGCACGTGAAGTTCATTGTGGTAAAGAAACATGTCGCTTCTTCAAAGAAAATAAGTGTCCAACATCTGGATTCCTGGCGGTCTCTTTGTGATGATGGAATCACTGACATGTGTTACAGAGAGGAATGGCTAGGACGAGTCATTGATGGACAGTCCGACGCCACGAAAGGCCTAGGCGACAATTGAGAGAATTTTTCGCTGGATGATTGGTCCATCGTGAACTGACATGGACGAATAGAGACTGGGGTGGCGGACTTAGAGAGCGAGAAGTGCCGGTTGGATTTGAGAGAGGAGAGAGAGACTTCTGGATTGCGATTTCGACACTGCACTTTGGTAGCGGTTCTGGTTAACGTCTTGTTAGAGACTTGTGGTGCTTTTCATGGAATGAATGGAAGATTTTCAAGATAGACCTTCAACCTACAATTGTTGTGTAAATAGCGAATATTTAACTTATATTAGAACATATTGTTCTCCGGTAAAATTATAATGCTGGAAATGAAGAATTTATCTGGAATTCCGTTCTCTCATTTGATCGGTAACGATCAAGTCATTACAACAGTTTCAATATAAGAGCCGTTAGT
Organism: Argiope trifasciata; assembly: GCA_026543055.1. Classification (NCBI taxonomy): domain Eukaryota; kingdom Metazoa; phylum Arthropoda; class Arachnida; order Araneae; family Araneidae; genus Argiope; species Argiope trifasciata. Next base: position 5,567,121 of record JAPMOQ010001131.1, on the reverse strand, counting down.
TTTAAACTCATGTAACAGAAAAATCTAATTTTGTGTTTATACTAAATCACATATTTTGGAAAGTTAACGTGGAATAGATTTTCTCATTTACGATAAAATTTAATTCAAGTGGAGCAAAATTTGAAGTATTATAATCAGAGATAAGTAGAAAAGAAATAAAATTGCCATCAAAGAAAATGAAGAACAAGGAAAAAATGAAATGTAGTATGCCAGGAGCAAAAGATTACAAAAATTTTGAATCAATGTTTATAAAAAGCAAGTGTTTGTATGTGTATGTTGACATTTTAAGAAAGAAACCAAAAAGTTATCAAATTCGGACTTAGATTATGTTTTAAAAATAAAAATGTGCACTGCAAGTTATTTATAAAATTTAAAATTAATAAAAAATTAAAAGAAATTTTCACATTTCACTACGATTTTTGCAAATATAATAGTACAGACTATTTTTATATGGTTTCAAAATTAAAACCCATATCTGTAGTTTCATTTTTCTAATAAATGTACTTATGTATTATTAATCTATGTCATTGGCGATCATCAATTACGAAAGAGCCTATTTGAATGCGATATTGCAATTCTTCGACGATTAATCACTGGGATGCAGTTCATAAAGAAATGGTCGATTAAAAACAGGATTTAAAACTAAACTGCAATTATTTTCATAAAATCACACACCAAAATCCATAACTTTGAATAACTGCGGTATCTTCTGTACTATTACGAAAGATACCGTATTACAGGAAGATAGTCAACCCCTTGATGGATTTGATTCACTTTGATACAAATCTATACTTTTGATACTAAGTCTGCATACCAACTTTTGTTTATGTATTTTTCTTAGTTTTATAGTTATATTAAATCATGTTTAGACAGCCGAACCTAACACATGCAATTCAAAATTTAATATAAATCTACAAATTTCGTATAGAGATCAAACATTAAATTTTATCAGTTAAATTAATTTTTTTCAGGTATTGCGTTTACAGACAAATAGATAGACAAATATAATTTCAAAAATGTATATTTCGGTTCGAGGGAAGTCTGGAATATAAATATTCCTCGAAATCTCGAATTAGAATTAGTACTTATTTTTTTTACTCATATTGCCTATTAAAAATATTTTTAAATAATACAAATTTAACTGCAATTTTTTTCAGAATTTCGAAATCTTTTTAAAAATACCTTTATGTAATTTTCAACATATTTCTAATTTTGTAATGGCACCAAATCGTTCCAATTGTTTCCTCATACATTTAATTACGTGATTTTCTCCCATTGTTAAAAGCTAACGTAGAAATATTCCACAAATTATCTGTGAATTTTACTTAAGAAATCAGGAAGAGAAATTACAGCAGAAGACAACGCATAATTTGAAATAGATTATTACCCAGACACTTAAGCTTTTAATGGCACTTTGATGTCGCTAAACTCGAATTCATTTGACAAACTCCTTTATTATAAGATCATGACCATCAAGTTATGCGTAAGAGATTTAATTTAAGTTAAGCTCTACTAATATTTCCTTCTAACCAGTTTGGAGCCAAAAGGCTATCACCAAAAATCTGAATATTATTGATTTGAGTTTCTTGAAAAGAAAGGTGTTCATTTTTATGAAACCTTTTTACATATAAGGCTTTGAAACACTCATTTCATTCGAATGTGCATCAGCATTTGCAATTTATGATACATTGTTAGTGAGAATTCTTTCAGTTTAATAATTTATATTCTGGATGATTTTTTAGCTTGTTATATGAGCGGGTAATTGTAATGTTTTATACCATTGGTGATCCAGATAAATATAGAATCTATATATAGTATAGTATAAAATGAAGTCTTTTGAAAGAATCTGCTTATTTGAACTACAAAAACTTGAGAAATAGTTCACAGACATTGGATATATTTATTTATATATATTATTTAGTAGATCATTTATAAGGAAAGGCTTTAGTGCATTAAAGTCATATCAAAATAAAAAAAAGGAGTTTTACGATTTTAATTATTTCATGCAGGTGCGAAAACATCAACCTGCGCATGTGCACATAACAAGAACCTTTGTAACGCGATGCATTTTTTTTTGTTTAAGCCTGATTTTAAACAGTGATTCAAATTTAATTATATCCAAAAGAAGGAAATCCAAGCTAGGCCGGAACACAAGAATGCCAAAAATCTTCGTTTGTTGCTCGATAAAGAAAATGAAGATGAAAGAAATGTTCGGTTAGCGAATATCAGAGAAAGAAGGTCCACACTTAGGGAAGGAGAGTCTTTTGATGAGAAAAATGACCGTCTTTCTTTAAATAGCATTAGAACTGAATTACGGGGACATAATGTATCTGAATTATGAGCTCTTGAGGAGCAAAATGATCGCCTATCCACTGACAGAGAAAGTTATTTAAATTTTAGACAGCGGAGAAGAAATGACCCCCTCCCCATAAATTCTAATAAAAAAAACAGCTTTTCTATTGTATATTTTTAGTGGATTATTTTGTTTACGGACATATCATATTTTGACCATTTTAACAGTCTAAATATTTCAGAATGTGCTCTATCAAAAATAGTTTTGTATCTATTTATAATAATTTACAAATACAGTCGAATCCGGTTAATTGGACTACCGGATAATCGGACCAGCCGCTTATTCGGACCGAATCTTAAAGAACCGAAACAAATCCTATGTACATAAGCCTAATATTATTCGCTTATTTGAACCAAAATTCCGTTTAAACGGACCAAAGAATGTGGCAGGGAAGATGAAAAAGAAACCACAAGTCGCCTGTGTACAGCAGGAAGTCTGAAAGGGAAAAGAACCAGTGGGAGGTGAACAAGCACTTTGTTTCTTAGAACGGGCAGCTCGGTAGACGCCAGTGAGGAACCACTGCTTCTCCGCTTTTCGGGGAAATGAAATCCTACGTAAACCAGTTTCTCCGGACACTTTAGTCAGTGAACGGTGCGTGTCTTGTCTCCCCTGCCAAAATGCCTGGAAAAAACATCCACATGGAATTTCTACCTCCCAGGACCACAGCTTTGGTACAACCAATGGACATGGGCATCATAAAAAATTTGAAGACCTTTTATAGTGAAAGGTTGGTTAATTACGTCATTGAAGCAATTGAAGAAAGTTTGTTGACATCATCATCAACAGCTAGAGAAGTCAGTTTTAAGGTCAACATCTAACAAGCAGTTACATTTTTGGCCGATAGCTGTCGCAATATAAGCAGTGAGACAATTCAGAACTGTATTTCTCACTGTGGCTTTAAGCATTTTGGTCTTGGAGGTGGATGTGGACATGCTGATTGAAAGTGAAAATGGTGAGAGAAATGTGGAACTTCAACAGGTCGAAAATTACAAAGAATTTCTATCCATCGACAACGAGCTTCAATGCTACGATGAAAATGAACATTACGACGCTGAAATTGTTGCTCGAATTACAGCAAAACTCACTACATCATCGGAAGACCAGGAAAGTGATGATGACGCCCCTAATGAGCTGGTGCAAGTGACAACACAGGATGCCAGGAAATGAAATGAAACTTTGCGTCGCTAATTCACGCAGGAGCGAAATGAAGACAGTCCTATTGCTGCGTTAGATATTTGTAGTGATTTTGTTCCAGTGCAGTCCGTCAACAGAAAGCGTCAGATCACACTGGATAAGTTCTTCAAACGTTGACTGGAATTTGCTAAGAACTTTTTTTATTGTGCTTCGCATGCTGAGTATCGTGTAGATCGTTTCGAAGAATTTGTTTGTAAATTTATTTTTCAATGAATAAAGTTCATAAACAACAGTAGTTCTTGTTTGTATGCTTGCCATACGCGTGTGCCGCACAGTAAAGGCCATAATGACATTTTTATATTTTACGTATAGCACGTCTCGTCTTGTAGCATAGGGCATGTTCATGTAATCGGACCAGCCGGTTATTAGGACCAAAATGATCGCGTCCCGATGTGGTCCGATTAACCGGAATCGACTGTATATCTATGCTTGTTTGATATATTTGGAAACATACCCATTTATCGGGTAGAGGTTATACTTAAGTTTAAAGCTATTTTTTCTTTTTGGATTATATGCCATGAGCAAATGCCGTGTGGGTACTCTTAGTATGATATATAAAAACAAAAAATATTAAAATATGCTTTAGCACATTTCAAATTATCACGCTAGAATATTATTTTCTTAAGTCATGTGATATTAATACGACAGAAATTCGATTCAAACACTTGAATTAGTTGAATTAAATTACTGAAGATTAAAAAATGTATAGATTATGATATAAAAGCTAATATGAAAATCCTACACCTTTGTTAACGATTGGTAAAAACTCACAGTTGAATACTTGAATACTTTAAAGGGGATGTGTCCGTATTATTTAAAAAGATTATTTCAGATAGTGTATAAAATTGAATTAAAAATATTAAAATGAAATAAAAACTATACGAATATGAAATTTATGTCATTAAAAAGATAACTATTTGAGTTTTAAGATAGAACAAATACTATTTGCTGGAAAATAATTATTTTTGAAGATATTAATATTGGTTTCGGTAGGAAAGTCATAGCGGCGTAAAATTAATGTATAGTCCCGAAAGTTGAAATATTTGGGAGACTTCTCCCCAAATGTAATCATATTTTTTTATTACAACCTCTAAAGACTTGTTGTGATCTGTTTCTTATTAAGGTGAGTTTTCAAGATTGGCGCAATTTTATCTCGCTGTTCAAGGCAAGGGAATCGGGTACATGACCGAGATTCCTGCCAAGTTGTAACTTTTTGTTGGCTGTAAGTCGATTTATCATATTTCAATAACCCTAAAGATTGAAAATTAATAACTAAAAAGCGATAAATAGCTAATTTTCAGCTCGTACATTTTAAGACTTCAAAAATCCAATCCAAAACAACATCATGTTCTCACATGATATTACATTATTAATACTGAGTAATTTTGTTTTGTTAAAACAAACTTAACAAGGAAATAAAGTATCCAAACTCTATAATTTGCTTTTTAGTGAAGTTCAAATTATATGAATCATTGTTAACAGATTAAATAACGGAAAATATTAAATTGAAGAAGAAATAAGTAATGGAAGGAAAGTTTCTTACCTCTCGGTTCCATGTGTTGTTTCCAGACAGCCAGTTCGTCAGCGTCTGAAATGTAGATCCACGATGAAGCTCTATAGGTTTCAGAATAAACTCCTACGAAAAGAATAAAGATTATTTTATTAAATAAACATAGGATTTTATGAGTTTCAGAGTAAATTCCCAAAGCAAGAGTAAAAATTATTTTATTATTAAAAAACATGGGTTTTATTAAAACAACACAGTAAATTCAAAAATGACCCAGAATTTTGAATTTTTTGCCAAAACACTTGAGACGATCACAGGAAAGAACATATTAGGCACTATTAAAATTCCAAATATAATTTAGGTGGTGACTAAGTTGAAAAGCCGATTTTGTGAGAAGTTATGAATTGTTTTTTAAAAATATTCGTAAAGTTAGAATGGGTTTCTTTACGAAACCATTAAAATTTAGTTTCCAGTTCTATTGTTTGGGATGTTACATTGGTTTTTATATTTTAATTTACATACATTTTAATACTATTTTGCCTCTTAGGGTGCTTTTTTTTTTTCCAAATTTCAACTTTCTATAGAATTTTCTTACAAAAAACATCCTAAACTAAAAATTAATGAATTTTTTTTTTCAAATCTGGTATAGTCATTTTTCAAGGCGCTTTGTAATTAATACATTAGAGAATAAGTAATCTATACATTTAGTAATATTTTATAATTGTATTAGTGCTTCACAATATCAGAAATTGAAAATTTTGTCTTTTTTATCAGTTGAACCCAATATTTAAAGAATGGATAGCAATACAACTTATCTTATAGTTTAGATATACAATATATTTCATTTTACATAATATATTTCTTAAGCTGTCTGAAAAATGTTAAGGTAATCATTTTTATAAAATTTTTCCACTTATCTGGTATATCATAGATGTTTCTTTTAATCTTTTTTATGCAAATATTCAAAATTATAACTATTTTCGAACATTTTTCAAATAACTTCATCTAAAACCTAATCACATAAATTAAAAACGCCATTTTTAAAGAGAAGTAAAGTGTATTGGGTAGTAAAAATTATTTTAATATTTAATCCTTAGCCTTTTACCAAGATAAGATTTAATAAAAGTAAATAAGAAGTTTTAATATTTTCCAGTCCTGTTAAAAGGGAATATAATTGCAAATTATGCTTATTGGCATAAGTTATATTTACAAAAATGATGTTAAAAAAGAAGAAAAAGAACGAAAGAAGAATAAAATCTATCTGGCGACCGAAAATATATTAAAAAAATATCTCGAAAATAAAAATCTAAACACAAATAGGCCATTAAGTAATTCTGTTTTCTCCTTTATTAGACTTAGAATAAAGCCTTCCCATTTAGAATATTCATTTGCTAATAAATTTGTCTAAGCATGTGAAATAATAATAATAATAAAAGAATGAAAAAATGAAAGCTTTCAGAAAATCGAATCTGTGGTATAAAAATATTCCTTTGTGCAGAGAATCTGTTAATTGAAAATAAGTTGCTGCGTATTTCTAATTTCTTTTTTATTTTGAACAAAGAAATTTTACAGTTTAATGCATCGTTGTTTTTATCTTAAATATATATTTAACCTTGAAAAAGTATTAAAAATAATGTTCTTGAATTTCTAAATAGATTTTTTTAGTTCCTTTCAGAGTTTTAAATACTCGCAATCCTTTAGGCAATGTTAATTAGGTTGAATAGGTTTCCATTTATCCAAAATTAACACGAAAGTGAATTAGGTCAACTTTAATACAATTCCATCAGCTGTTACAATTTATTCTAAAACGTTTTTTTACCATGTAATCTTATAAATTTTATTATTAAAGAAATTTCCGATTGAACAGAATTCTGAGTTAAATGATTTGATAAGATGATTAGGAATTCCAAAGCAATTTTAAGAATTACTTATATACTCCTTAATTGAATCCTTAATTTATTGAATTTTATTGCCAATTTGTTTGAGAATCAAAGAATATGAATGGAGATTATTAAATTAAATTTTATTGTTAATTAAATATTACTGTTGCTATTTGTTAAATTAAAATGGAAATGAAACCAAGTGTCTATTCATCAAGTAACCATAGTTTCTTAATTGTTAGTTCTTAATTCAAAGCAGCTGATTGAGTTGGAATTGCTGGCATGATGCATCACTTCAGTGAATGAATGTAGTAACTCTTGCTCCCAACAATGCGTTATTTTTTATTTAAGAATTCAGCTGTTTGACAAAAACAGACACTTTCCACAAGAGTAAGCCTTAATTTTTATAGTACAACACATTATGAATAACAGAAATATTTCTTTCAGATACGAAAAAGTACATTTGCCGACTTATATTTGTGTTTCCAGTTGAAGAAATCACAATGAGCTTTCCAAGCCCTTACTCCACCAATAGAGTTAATATTCAACAACCATTATATAAAGAAGTGGCATGCACTGCAAACCAGTGCAAAAAGCTTCTCCAAAACTTTCTCGCATACTCTTTAATAAACTATAAAAATATTTAATAATAAATATGCCTTGCAAGACAATGGCGTATAATCGTTAAGAAATATTAACTTTTGGTTTGAATTTAGAATTTTTACTGAATCTATCATATCCTCATTGGTGATTGTTTTTTCAATTAATCCCTGCCATTAGGTTAAAGTATCCACAAAAAAAAAATGAATTTATGTTTAAACGTTTTCTGACTCGATTGGAGCAAATATTTCATACAAAGCTGCACTTATAGTCACAAAATGCCATATTTGAAATGATATAATTAATTAAATGCACTTTTGAAGGATTAGGTTTACATATTTCTGAAGTTATAGATCAACAGACAATCTAGCTTTCTGGAATTCGGTTCAAAATTTGATGGGTGTCTGCACTATAGATGTTAAATCTGTGTACTGAATCTTGAATATTAAAGTCTCATCCTTTTGAAGTGAATGATTTAACTTACATTGTACATACGAACTTCCTCTAAACAGCTTTTACTCAAAATTTGAAAGAATTATTCAAATTAAAGGTGCTTTCTCTACACTTACGTAAACGACAAAGTAAAAAACAAACAACAATCATAAATTAAAAAACAGTCTAATTTTGATTTTGTAAAATACATATATTTTTTTGAAAATTTTGTCTTTTAATGACCGATAAAACATGGGAATGATTTTCATACTTACAAATAAAGGAAGTGATATGCGAACACTTTTGGGGCATTGCATATACAAAAGAATGAATTCTTCCTAAGTAACTCAATAACCACTTACCTGCATCCTCATCCTCATCGGGGTACATCTCCATTTCCAAAGCCATGGCAGGAGGACCAGCACTGGACGAGTCAGAAGACCACGACCTTGGTACGTGGCAATGACTTCCGGAATATGACGACCCCGAATATCGTCCATGACCACTGTAACCCATGACTGGATCTCTGTATTCTCTCTGGCGCCACATCATCGGTTGGTGTGAACCGTGCCCCTCCCAGAATCGTGGGTAGCCCCTGTCCCAGTCGGGTGGGGCTGATCGAGGTGGTGCGTGCCCCCCACAATGGGAGCAGAGGGGTGCAGGGGCTCTGCCTCGAAACCAAGGACCCGTTTCTTCATCACTCAGTTTGTTCTCTGGACTACGGCTTTTGGATCTTGATTTTGAACGCTCAGCTCGGGAGAACTGCGAAAATATTCAAAATTGTTTAATAATTTTTATGAAAATAGAATAAAATATTTAACTTTAGCAAGCAATAAAACTTTAAGATGTTCATAAGACATAAATCTCAAACTGGTATCATAAAATCATTTCTACACCATTCTGTATCTGTTCTAGATCTAAAATTTTATTGCATATATATATATATATATATATATATATATATATATATATATATATATATATATATA